>JAVJIF010010159.1:0-138362 GCA_038442645.1 Agave tequilana | reverse complement strand
TGAATCAGAAACAAATTTTTTTTAAGAAAATGTCCTTAAACAATAGGTAGCTGATAATAGGTATTAAGGTTCAAGACAAACCCAACAACATGGATTCATGTTTGAGATCAAATAGCTACAGAAAAGATAATATCACACTTGTCCAAGCAACAACTATAATTTCATGGGAGAAAGCTTGTAATATATTGAAAATAGAATTCAGCAGCAACTGCTTGTAACTGCTGAAAGTTAACAAAAACTATATAACAAGAACGAAGTAGCATTCTCTAAGAAAAAAGATCCATTATTTAGTACACTTAAAAAAGAAAGCTAAATAAATATTCAGTCTGTAATGAAAGGAAAAGAATAACATGAAAATGTAGCCTAGTGCAGAAAGAAGCTGAATCAACAACTACAGTACAATTCACCAAATAACAAAAGGCATGTGAAGTTGGATACTCAAAGCAATGTGTGTCTCTGAGGTACTACTCAATTTTGTTGGACTCCTTCCCCATCTCCCTCGTTGCCACTGCGATGAACACCCAGTATGCCCAATGTGGCCACCAATCGCGACATCATTTTCCAGAGGTTTTATGTAGCTCGGTGATCTTCATTTCTCAATCTATCCATTTGCATCTGTTCGTATCTGACTTTGCACAATTCAGAACAATTGAAGATGTGAACAAAAAACGGGATGATTGTATCCAAATGATGCACATGGAATCAAGCAAGCTACAGTGGCATACACGTTCTGGAACTGGTGGGAAGTAAGAAATGATAGAATTTTTGCCAACAAGACAGCACGGGTGATTGTATCGGGTTTAATATCCAAATGCAACTCGAAAAGCAGTTCAAATTACGGTCTTTTTGAAGCGAGAAAAAAAAAATGTGAACAGAAACTTTATGCACAAAAGAAACCCAACTTTACTTTCAAGTATAGCATAAATTATAAGTTGAAAATGTAAATTAAAGGGTACACATCCCTTGCAAATATGAGAAATGATTCATGAAACAGTGCATAATCAACAGAGTGATAAAAGAATAGTAGTAGTCTAAATCACTTGAGAATTATTTGTTTTTGGTATGCACCGACAAACAACTTGAGGAGTTACAAATGCTGGAGTGTGCATAGACGAAGGGTGATATGTGCAATTAATAGCTTTTGTGAACAATAGCACGTAGAAATGACATGCTACTTTAATAGCTTCCAGGGAATACTATCCAAATGATGAGGTGTATAAATAAAAAGAAATAAGCTTAGATCCCACAGTACCACACTCCCTTTTCAAACGGAAGTTTTGTAAACAGTACCAACAATCTCAGATAAGACTTTTTTCTTTTAGTTTCCTTTCTCCTTTATTTTATTTTATAATATTTAGGTCAATGTTTGTTTCATCTCATTAGACATATTTATTCCATTAATAAAAGGCTACAAGTGGCTGCTTCTCTGACCTTAATGAATCCCCACATGCTTAATTCCTTAAGATTTAAGGACTGCAGATTTGTCAATGAATAAAGGTAATTAAGTTGAAGTTTTAAATGTTTCAACAACAAATTTACCTGTACAGATCTTGAAAACATCTTCATTGGTTGCTTGCTCAAAAGCCAACACAATTCTGAATGGTGAGGGTCTTGAGTGATCATTTCATAGTAGTCTCGTTCTTCTATAATTTCTAACCGGTGTGATTAATGACATTTGATCATAAGTATACTATCTAGTTATCTAATTGAAATTTTTTGAGTCAATAGATACATCATACATGATAATGATAATTATTCTAAATTGTAATGGTAGCTAAATTAAATGTTATATGCAGTATGCGTGTAAAAGAAATATAGGAAGAAAAGAGTTAGGTCCGTTCTAAAGGGAGTTCATTCATAGAAGGACCAAAGGAGAAATGAGAGGTTGAGAAAGCCCTCACTACCTATTGTTGGTTGCTGGGTTCAATCTGACAACTAATCAATATCACTGAAATATCAACAATCTAATTGGCCAGGTCGGTAAATATCAGGTGGGAGGTTTTCCGTTTAATAGAACGTTTCTTAATTTAAGAACCACCTTTCAATTTCCTTCATTGGTTAAACACCAATTAGACTGATATAAATCAGTCTCAATATACTGAATATCAGTATATCCCCTATATAAAGAAATCAATTCACTGATACAGTACTTGGAGTGAGGTACGCTTAAAGCGAATCTCCTTAAAACAATTACGTCCCCCGCACTGGTGCTAACGGGTTACTGGACGCTGGTCTCCCAAGATACAACACTCCTTCACGGTATTTGGATAACACTACCAAATCACCGTACGGTCGAACCGTAGTTAACCAGTACCTTCACAGGATTATTGAAGCAGCGGGACAAAGACAAATTTGGGGAGAATATTTGCCTTTACTTTGGAGGAGCACCCACTGTAAAGGAAGAAGGTAGGTAGAAGAATATTCTTCTTAGGAAGTCCCAGATTTAGACAACAATTCTATTAAAGAATCTGTTGAATTTTCTGAGCCCTCTTTCAGAACGAATTTTGCAGAATCTCTTTTGGAAGCTGCTTCGGAAACTGAGTTACTGATTTCCCACTTCCTGTTTGGAAGTCACTTCAAGATTGAGAGAGAGGATCTCCTTCAGAAGGCAGATTCCTTTCTTTCTGTTGGTGTTCTTGGTGTGTTTTCAATTGAGAATTCGGAGCGCTATTTATAGCGCTCCGGGAGGGGCCAATGGGTCCGAACCCAACGAATAGTTGCAATGGTTCGGTTGAACCGTTGCAACGGTTCGACCCAACCACCGCAACCGTTGGTTGTCCAACTGCCGCGACAGCTGTTTGCGGAGCGGTTCGGATCCGGATAGCGGAGCGGGTCCGTTGGCGGGGCGGTTCGGATCCGGATAGCAGAGCGGGTCCGTTGGCGGGGCGGTTCAGATCCGGACAGCGGAGCGGGTATGCTCCGCGTAACCCATACCCGTGAGACCCAGTTAAAAAAAAATCAGGCCGGGTAAGGAACCGAGCCCGAACCCGAACCCAAACCCGAGCCCGAACCCGGCCCGGCGCTGGCGCCGGCAACGGCCGGCCGCCGCCGCCGCCAGCGGCGGCGCGCATGTGCGGGCATGGTTTCCTCCCAATCGCGCGCGAAAACTCCAAGTACCCAAAGGGCACGCCCTTTGTGCTCAATTTTCTCTATTTAAACACTAAGAACTTCCATCCATGGCCAAGTGGGACTAAATGCCTTTAGCTACCTTTAGTCCCATTTTGGCTTTGAATTAGACAATCTTTAGACTTGAATATCTCATTCATTCGAAGTCGGAATTGAATATGTGAATATACCACGTTCATCCCCAATGGAAGGAGAACGCACCCAACCATCCAATTGATTCGATCAACATCTCGCCGTAATTCAATTCAAAGATTCACATATATATTCTTCATATTCCAACAATCCCCCACAATGAATGAAGATTTAAGGAATTGACACACAAAGAGACTGACTCTATTATGAAAGGTACTTTAGAAAAGAAACTGCATCAGGAAAGGTGAACTAGGTCTTGAACCTTCCATAGCGAAAACTTTATCGGACTTACTGGCTAATTAGTGAACTAGGTCTTGAACTGTTAGCCGTTAGTATAAGCCAAGTCAACAAGCTTCACACGGTAACTTTCCAAATCAACTTTGGTTCTTGGTTATGTCCGTTTTGGCCCTGGACATTCTTGGTTTCAGAGAGTATTTTTAGGGAATAACAGCCTCCATAGAAATTCTCAAAGAGCTGACCCAACTCTATACTCACATAGGTGATCGTCCTATTAAGAGTAGTCTACTCTACTCCACTTGTTTAGTAACAAGATATAGGCATCATTAAAAGCGTTAAGCTTATCCTTAATCCACTTATAGAAAAGCACTTATGTGCACTTAGGAATGGATTGGAGTCAAGCTCCCAAGTGCTTACTTGCTGAGTCAATCATAACTAGTTTTTCCTTTTGAACTTAGTCCGTGGGATCTCCAGTCGCTAGGTGAGGTTTCCATTAAGCTGACTCGGTAAGGTTAGACTTTTAGACCCATTCCCCTCGATACGCAGTTTATACGCTCTCCACTTAAACCTTTAGTAAGCGGATCCGCTAAATTATCTTTTGACGATACAAAGTCAATGGAGATAATTTCATTTGAGAGCAACTGCTTAACGGTATTATGTCTACGACGAATATGTCTAGACTTACCGTTGTATATAACATTTTGTGCCCTAGATATAGCTGCTTGATTATCGCAGTGTATACATATAGCGGGCACTGGCTTTTGCCATAATGGTATATCTTTCAAAAATTGTCGAAGCCATTCTGCTTCTTCCGGCCTTATCTAAGGTTATGAATTCCGATTCCATAGTGGAACAGGCAATACATGTTTGCTTAGAAGATTTTCAGGATACCGCTGCTCCTCCTAGAGTAAATACGTATCCGCTAGTTGATTTTGATTCCTCAGAATCTGCAATCTAATTAGCATCACTGTATCCTTCAAGTAGAGGTGGATACTGTCCATATCTCAAGGCATATTCCTTGGTATGTGATACGTAACTCAATACTCATATTAAAGCAGTCCAATGTTGATCACTAGGATTACTAGTGTATCTGCTTAACTTGCTTACAGCGTAAGCAATATCGGGTCTAGTGCAATTCATCAGATACATTAGACTTCCGATAATCTGAGAATACTTCAACTGGCGTATTCCAGTTCCTGTATTCTTATGAAGATGGACGTGTGGGAGAAAAGAATTTGTATTCTCCTTTATCCCATGATTCTTGAATCTTTCTATCATCTTATCCACGTAGTGAGATTGGACTGATTCCATCTGGTGTTCTGATGATTTTAATTCCTAAAATTACATCAGCAACCCCCAGATCCTTCATGTCAAAACTGTTAGATAACATTCTTTTAGTGCACTTAATAATTTCAATATTAGTCCCAAGTATCAACATGTCGTCTACATAAAGACAAACAATGATACATGCATTTTCAACTGTTTTAGTGTAAACACACTTATCGCATTCATTGATAGTGAATCCATCTTTAATCATGACACTATCAAATTTCTCATGCCATTGTTTTAGAGCCTGCTTTAGACCGTATAAGGATTTTATCAATTTACACACTTTGTGTTCTTGGCCCTTGACTATAAATCCTTCAGGTTGCTCCATATATATCTCTTCATTTAATTACCATTTAAGAATGCAGTCCTGACATCCATTTGATGGATATCTAAGTTATGCAATACTGCAATTGCAATCAACATCCGAATGGATGTTATTCTTGTTACTGGTGAATAAGTATCGAAGTAGTCAAGTCCTTTTTGTCGATAACCCTTGGCTACCAATCTAGCCTTGTACTTATTGATAGATCCATCGGGTTTTAATTTTCTTTTGAAAATTCACTTACACCCAATTGGTTTACTGCCATGAGGTAAGTTTACCAATTCCCAAGTATGATTACTTAGGGCATGTTTGTTTCGTTGCAAAACGTCGCAAGTCGTAAGTCGTAAAATGAGAATGGAAAAAGTGAACTGTAGCAGAGAAAATATATTGTGTTTTACGGTGTTTGGTTTATAAAGTGAAGTGTAAATGGAAAAGTATATTGTGTTTTACGGTGTTTGGTTGATAAAGTGAAAGTGTAAATGGTAAAATATATTGTGTTTTACGGTGTTTGGTTAGTAATGTAAAAGTGTAAGTGGAAAAGTTGACCACAAAATTATCTGTAGCAGTAATTTAAATATTATAAATATTATTAAATTAAATCTACTATTGCAAATTAAATTGTATTAATAAATTTGAGATAAAAAATTAATAATCTTAATATTTTATTTATAACAATAATATTAATAAAATATTAGTATAAATAGTAAAATATTACTAAAATATTAACTAAATAAATAATATAAAATTTTAAGAAAATCTAAAGAACTGTAATAAAATTTAAGAATACTAATAAAATATAAATATTAAAAAATCTTACAAAAATAATAAAATATAGTTATAATATTATAATATTAAAAATACTTGAAAATTATTATAATATAAATTTTATTATAATATTATTGTAATATTATAGAAATATAAAATTAACAAAGTAAAAATAATTATAATTTAATAATAAATTATCATTATAGTATTATTATACTGAATTATTATTACAATATTAACATAATAAAATATTAATATAATAATAAAATATATTATGATATTAATAAAGTAATTTTTTATATTAAAAAATAAATAATTAAATATATAGTAAAGTATAATATTGTTATATTAATAAAATATTAACTCTAAATAAAATAATAAAAAATGGAATAAGTATTAATAAAATAATAAAGTATTAAATTAAAATAGTAAATATTAAATATTAAAACAATATTAAAAACAATAAAAATTAAAGATTAAAATATAAAATAATTAAATAATTAAATAAGAAATAGAACACTATTTAAAATATTAAATATTTAATAATATTAAATTATATATTGATTATCAAGTAACTGTTTTGAAGTAAGTGTACTACAAGTGAGAGTTACATGACCACAAAATTAACTGTAGCAACTGCAAGTGGAAATATGAGTGTAAAAGTGAGATTTACATGACCACAAATTAACTGTAGCAACTGCAAGTGGGAAAAGAAGAGTTGCATTTTGCAACTTGTTTTTCAGCGAAACAAACAACGGAAAATGGAAAAGAAGTTTTACGACTTGCGTTTTGCGACGTTTTGCGGCGAAACAAACACGCCCTTAGTGTGGATTCCATTTCGCTATTTATAGCTTCTTTTCACATTTGTGCTTCTGAGGTTGACATAGCCTCTTTAAATGTTTGAGGTTCGCTTTCAATAGCGTATGTATGAAATCTGGACCAAAAGATTTTGAGATTCTAGATCTCTGACTTCTTCTTGGTTCAATTTCCGCATTAACAGTCAGTTCTTCGGGGCTTTCGTCCCTGAACGCCATCTCGTGTGTTCTTTTCTCAGAAGTCTTATCTGCTTCCCATTTGTATGGAAAAATGTCTTCAAAGAACACATCTCTAGATTTGATAATCATGTTTACATGAATATCTGCTATTTCTGATTTATTAACCAGAAATCTATAGGCACTACTATTCAAGGCATAGCCTATGAATATGCAGTTCATAGTTTTTGCTCTCAACTTAGTCTTTTTAGGTAATGGTGCTAGCACCTTTGCAAGGCACCCCCACATTTGAGGTAATGGTAGGAAGGTGTCCTTCCATGTCATAACTCAAATGGTATAAGATCAAGTTTCTTTTGGGGTACTCTATTTAGAATATAATTTGCAGTTAATAGAGCTTCCCCCCACAAGTTCTGCGGAGCTCCAGAACTTACGAGCACGGAATTGACCATCTCCTTCAAAGTTCTGTTCTTCCGTTCAGCAATTCCATTTTGCTGAGGAGTATATGGTGCTGTTGTTTGATGGATTATACCAAATTTAGCACATAACTCACTAAAATCATTTGATTCATATTCTCTGCCTCTATCGGATTTTAGAATCTTGATATTCTTGTTGAGTTGATTCTCAACTTCGGCTTTATATGTTATAAACATATTTATTGTCTCATCCTTACTGTTTAAAAGATACACATAACAGTATCTTATACAGTCATCAATAAAAGTAATAAAATACTTTTTACCGCCTCTAGTTGGCATAAACTTCAAGTCACACAGATCGCTATGAATTAACCCTAAAGGTTCTGTATTTCGATCAATTGAGTGAAATGAATTTTTCGCCAACTTGGCCTCAACACAACTCTCACACTTGCGAATTTCTTCCAAGTTGAGTTTAGGAATATATCCTAAGATTAGACAAGTTTTTTTAATGACTTGTAATTTACATGCCCTAATCTAGCATGCCATAAAGTATGAGACTCAAGCAAATAAACAGAAGTTTTTCCTTTATTTATAAGCTTTGGGTACAAATACACAGACTTTTTATCTACCACTGCAACATTGACTTTAAAAAGTCCATCAACAAGATAACCCTTTCCCACAAACATCCCTCCCTTAGTAAGTACAAATTTATCTGATTCAAAAACCATTCTAAATCCTTTCTTACTAAGTATTGATCCAGAGATCAAATTCTTGCGGATATCTGGAACATGTAGCACATCGTTCAGAGTAAGCTCTTTTCCAGATGTCCACTTCAGGATGACCTTGCCTTTTCCTTTAACCTTTGAGACGGCTGAGTTTCCCATGAATAGTTGCTCATCTTGCTCTAGTTTTTGATATTCAGAGAATAATAATTTCTCAGAGCAGATGTGCCGAGTAGCTCCAGTGTCTACCCACCAATCCTTATTGTTGGTTGTCAGATTTACCTCTGACACCACAGCTGAAAGGCTTGGCGACTCATGGTCGGTCAAGTTTGCCTGTGGATGGCTTTTCTTGTTCTTTTTGAGACGGCTGCGACATTCATTCGCCTTATGCCCTTCTTTGTTGCAGATGTAGCAGGTCCTTTGAAGCGCATGTTCTTACCTTCTTGGACCTTGCTATTGTACCCCTGGGAAGTCTTCTTCCGCTTTAAGCCTTTGGAAGTAGACGCTTTCCCCTTTGAGTCTTCGATCACATTGGCTTTTACTTCATAGGAGTTCTTACTGCTCTTTTTCTCGGACTTTCTATTATCCTCCTCGATTCGAAGCCTCACAATGAGATCTTCCAACTTCAGTTCCTTTCGCTTGTGCTTCAGGTAGTTCTTGAAATCTCTCCACGCAGGTGGGAGTTTCTCCACGATAGTGGCAACCTGAAAGGTTTCAGGTAGAATCATACCTTCGGCTTCTATCTCGTGCAAGATAAGTTGGAACTCTTACACCTGACTGATTACAGTCTTGTTATCCACCATTTTGTACTCCAGAAATCGTCCTACGACGAACTTCTTGATACCAGCATCCTCAGTCTTGTACTTCTTGTCAAGACTGGCTCATAACTTCTTTGCCGTTGTGATAGGACTGTAGATATTGTAAAGAGAGTCATCCAGTCCATTTAAAACATAATTTCGGCAAAGGAAGTCACCTTGAGTCCATGCATCGACTGCAAGGACTGAGTCCCGATCAGTTCCGGGTTCTGGTGGATCTTCTTGCAGGAATTTGGCCAGATGAAGAGTGATCAAGTAGAAGAGCATCTTCTGTTGCCACCTCTTGAATTCTGTGCCGTCAAATTTTCCTGACTTCTCAGGCTTCGGGTTAGGAAGTGGGGTAGGCATCAAAGCTTATAGCTGCATGTTTGGTGCCTTATTAGAGCTATCTTGATTAGTCTCAGACATTTTCTGCAAGTTCAAGCAGAATAGAAGTAAGAAACTTCAATACGTAATTGTCTTAAGATTGTTGGTTGCTGGGTTCAATCTGACAACTAATCAATATCATTGAAATATTAACAATCTAATTGGCCAGGTCGGTAAATATCAGATGGGAGGTTTTCCGTTCAATAGAACGTTTCTTAATTTAAGAACCACCTTTTAATTTCCTTCCTTGGTTAAACACCAATTAGACTGATATAAATCAGTCTCAATATACTGAATATCAGTATATCCCCTGTATAAAGAAATTAATTGACTTATACAGTACTTGAAGTGAGGTACGCTTAAAGCGAATCTCCTTAAGACAATTACGTTCCCCGCACCGGTGCTAATGGGTTACTGGACGCTGGTCTCCCAAGATACAACACTCATTCACGGTATTTGGATAGTACAACCAAATCACCGTTCCGGTCAACCGTAGTTAACCAGTACCTTCACAGGATTATTGAAGCAGCGGAACAAAGACAAATTTCGAGAGAATATTTGCCTTTACTTTGGAGGAGCACCCACTGTAGAGGAAAAAGGTAGGTAGAAGAATATTCTTCTTAGGAAATCTCAGATTCAGACAACAATTCTATTAAAGAATCTGTTGAATTTTCTGAGCTCTCTTTCAGAACGAATTTTGCAGAATCTCTTTTGGAAGCCGCTTCAAAAACCGAGTTACTGATTTCTCACTTCCTGTTTGGAAGTCAATTCAAGACTGAGAGAGAGAGAGGATCTCCTTCAGAAGGCAGATTCCTTTCTTTCTGTTGGTGTTCTTGGTGTGTTTTCAATTGAGAATTCGGAGCGCTATTTATAGCGCTCCGGGAGGGGCCAACGGGTCCGAACCCAACGAATAGTTGCAACGGTTCGGTCTGAACCGTTGCAACGGTTCGATCCAACCACCGCAACCGTTGGCCGGGCGGTTCGGATCCGGATAGCGGAGCGGGTATGCTCCGCGTAACCCATACCTGTGCGACCCAGTTCAAAAAGAACCAGGCCGGGTAGGGAACCCGAACCCGAACCCAGACCCGGACCCGGACCCAGTCCCGAGCCCGAGCCCGGCCCGGCGCCGGCGGCGGCGCGCAGGCGCATGTGCGGGCATGGTTTCCTCTCAATCGCGCGCGAAAACTCCAAGTACCCAAAGGGCACGCCCTTTGTGCTCAATTTTCTCTATTTAAACACTACGAACTTCCATCCCATGGCCAATGTGGGACTAAATGCCTTTAGCTACCTTTAGTCCTATTTTGGCTTTGAATTAGGCAATCTTTAAACTTGAATATCTCATTCATTTGGAGTCGGAATTGAACATGTGAATATACCACGTTCATCCCCAATGGAAGGAGAACACACTCCAACCATTATCCAATTGATTCGATCAACAGATCTCGCCGTAATTCAATTCAAAGATTCACATATATATTCTTCATATTTAACAATCCCCCACAATGAATGAAGATTTAAGGAATTGACACAAAAGAGACTGACTCTATTGTGAAAGATATTTTAGAAAAGAAACTGCATCAGGAAAGGTGAACTAGGTCTTAAACCTTCCATAGCGAAAACTTTATCGGACTTACTGGCTAATCAGTGAATTAGGTCTTGAACTGTTAGCCGTTAGTGTAAGCCAAGTTAACAAGCTTCACACAGTGGACTTTTCAAATAACTTTGGTTCTCGGTTGTGTCTGTTTTGACCTTGGACATTCTTGGTTTCAGAGAGTATCTTTAGGGAATAACAGTCTCCATAGAAATTCCCAAAGAGCCAACCCAACTATATACTCACATAGGTGATCGTCCTATTAAGAGTAGTCTACTCTACTCCACTTGTTTAGTAACAAGATATAGGCATCATTAAAAGCGTTAAGCTTATCCTTAATCCACTTGTAGAAAAGCGCTTATGTGCACCTTAAGAATGGATTAGAGTCAAGCTCCCAAGCGCTTACTTGCTGAGTCAATCATAACTAATTTTTCCTCTTGAACTTAGTCCGTGGGATCTCCAATCGCTAAATGAGATTTTCATTAAGCTGACTCGGTAAGGTTAGGCTTTTAGATCCATTCCCCTCGATGCGCAGTTTATACGCTCTCCACTCTGATCAGATTCTTGCCCATGTTGGCTCGTTCCAGAACCAGAAAAAGGTTGCTTCTCATCTAATCAATTAATGCCTCTGCATATAAACACCCTGATTTCAAAATTAATTCATCAAAAAAGCTATTTCAAGTCAAATAACTTGCAACTAAGCTCACAGACCGGGCCTTAAACACTTGGCACTTTAACACGTCTTATATCAGAGATACAGAGCTTGCGAAAAAGAAAGGGAAAAGAAAATAAAGGAGTTAAGATCATGCAACAATGTATGACAACTGTTGTCTTTGCTACAATTACAAGAAAATTTCTGTTGCATTGCAATCAGACAATAAACTGTAGAGTTGTGCGTTAGCTGCTCTTACCGGCCAGTGCACCATGCACATGTTACTCATCAATGACAGTGTTGTATGCACTCTGCCAGCAAAGGACTGTTTGAATTTGTCAATCAATGGGATAAAGTCCTTAGCCTTTAAGTAATTATGATTAAGAGGTAATCCAAGATACTTAGTAGGCAGATGACCAAGAGGGAATCCAATGACATCAGATAACTCTTCTTTATGCTTACATCCATTGATAACAAATAACTTGCTTTTATTAATGGATAATCCCGTATTTAATTGAAGGCTGTCAAGCAAGCAGTTAATTTCCTTCAAAGAGGATTTGTTAGCTCTACAAAAATTAACATATCATCAGCAAATACTAAGTGGGAGAAATGATTAGAAGTGGACCTTTTGATTGATTGCAGTTTCCCAGATGCCATTGCTAAGTCCATTTGAATTGACCAAAATTCCATTACTATCACGAAGATATATAGGAACAAGGGATCTCCTTGTCGGATACCCTTATTGCTTAAAAATAACCAGCTGGAGATCCATTGATTAGCATTGAAAAGGAGGGGGAGCTAAGACATTCCCTTATCCAATTGATCCATTTAGCAGAGAACCCCATACAGTGTAAAATGAAGTAGACAAACTCGGGAGAGACGAAGAGCGGTCTTGGAGAGGGCGAATCTGGAAGGGGATCTGGGTGAGGAGGACTGGGATAGCCTTGGACTCTCTTTGGAATTGGGCAATATTGATGTTGATGATGATGGGGGAGTTGTACTACTTGTGATCACAGCAGCAGCAGCAGCTGTGGTTTTGCATTGCGGCTTTGGGTTGTCCAAAGGCGATGATGAAGTTGCAGAAGAGCAGTGGCACCTCGGGGTAGAGGATGCAGAAAATCTTGGCGTTGAGGGATTACTACTACTTCCACCAGAGAATATCCCACCTATGCCCAATTTAACACAGCTTCTGCTGCTTCTGGGGCTCTGCTGTTGCTGCTTCTTCTCTAATATCTTTGATGATGTTGATGATGATGATGTAGCCTCCGGATCTCGACGTGTCGACGTGCAAAACGCTCGTCGCCATCCCGATTCCATCCCAACGCAGCCCCCGCTTCCTCTCCGTGTGCACCCACCTTTCTTTTCTCTTTCTCTTTCTCTCTTTCTTTTTACTCCTCTTCTTTTTCCTCCAGGTCTCTCTCGCTCCGGCTCTACCTTCTAGTTTCCCCCTTTCTCTCCACGCTCTCCTGATCTCTCCTGCTTTCTTATTTCATGGGGAAAGGGTAGGGATACTTTCTTCACAAGACACAAAAAATAAAAATAAAAATAAAAGATGGGGGTTTTCCTTTCTCTACCTCTACGCACACATACACAAATGTCATGATAGGCCGTTTGAACTGATTCATGCATAACATATATTCATATTCATTCATATAATAGATGGAGAGAAAAAGGAAAAGGAAGCTCTTTCCGTTTCCCTTTTCTTTAACTCGCACTTTATTATAGATTGATTACTAATAATTGATTATTAATGAAACATCGCCATTGATCACTGTAATTTCACTGGCGGTGACACAGAAAAGATCCCAAGATACCCAGAAGAGAATAGGGATAGAATCATAGGACCTCCCCAGTAACCCATCGGGCCACAATCAGTTGTCCCCCACCCCCTCTCATTTATTTTAATTTAATACTCGGTAATGCTGAGAATATATATATGTATATATATATACACATACGTATGTATATATGTGTATATATATATACACATACGTATGGTGTGTGTATATATATATATATATATATATTACACACACACACACACACGTATGTATATAAGTGTTCCTAGCAGGTCTCCTTAGATTGTAATCTAAGGAGACGGCTTAAAATTCTAGCATCCGATTTTTTTTCACGATCCGACTGCACATTATCATATTCATGTTATAATATGTCCGCATATAAAAATCACGTGATTTGAAGTTTGTTTACTCTTATCTCTTTAGGTTTAAACATTAACAGTTTTTAAAAAGTAAAACAAAATGAAACGATTAGATCAATGAGTAAATGAACTTCAAATCACGTGATTTTTTTGTATGCGTACATGTTATAACATGAATATTATAATGTGCGGTCAAATCGTGAAAAAAAATCGAGATGTTAGAGTTTTAAGCCGTCTCCTTAGATTGAAATCTAAGGAGACCTACTAAGAGCACTTGGCCCATATATATGCACACACATTTTTCTAAATTATTCAATGTTACCTTCTATCTGTCACTCATTAATGTCAATAAAGGATACAAAATCCATACTCCGATACATGATCTTTCATTTATTTTTCTGCAAAACTTTTGCGCTGAGATTTCATATATATATAGATTGCTGGAAGGAGAGAGAGATGGTATAAATATGTATTGTATATATACAGAGCTAAACTAAAGAAAACTGAAGGGTCGGAGAATGAGGTGGGACAGTATATAAATATAAATATAAATATAAATATAAATGTTAGAATGGGCGGTGCGTTAATGGATGCGCGATGCGTACTGCCGTTCAAATCCAAAACAAAACAAGAGAGGCCAGTTTGTTAATTTGTTAGTTTGATTTAATGAGTGAATTTGGATGTATCCATCGCTTGTGACTTACTGTTGATTTGAATCCAAGTAATATTTAACATTCATTTGGCTCGTTCCATTCATGTCATTCTGTTACCTCTTCTCTGAAACAGAAACAGAAACAGCCTGCGCCAGGGGAGATGTTCTCATCTCGCAAAATAACCAAAACCAAACAAGAGGGCACATGTATTTGTATACATATAATCCTCAACCCACAGTTTAGCTGCTGCCTTTCAATATATGCCAGCCCAAATAAGGAAATAAAGAAAGAATCACAAGGGAACACAAACATCTAATTATGCTATAGAAGACACCATACTAATCCTTCCTTCAGATGAGGTACCAGTCAATATTTGTATATCTCAACAGAAAATCTAAAACTTTCCAAATTTTCTTTTTTCTTTTCCAGTAACTGACGCAACCAACCATCCATCCATCATACATTTGTATTTCCACTTTGGGGTTCATCTTATTCCCATTAATCCATCTCTACGAGCTGTAGAAAAGACAAATATCCGGGGAAAGGAATTAACTATTTTTTTCACAAAAAGGAATAGGTGGTACACCCAAATGGTTGTTCAAAACCCTAGACATTCTCATCCTCCATTCTTTCTCCTCTTACCTGCCCTTAGTGAGACCAAGGTATTAGTTACAAGATTAAATGGAGTGATATCAAGGGAGCATGAGTCACGAGTGCCTATCACATCAAGAATTCAACCATATTGGAGGCTAGATATGCATCCAGTTTTCTTGCAATCAAATTTAATGTTGTTTTGCCACTGTGTATCGATATATGCCACATAATTGATAATTAGCAGGCTATATTTTATGGTGAATGGGGGCAATATGAAGTCTTAATCATTGTTCAATTCATTTGATATGTTTCTAGTACTTTATACCTTTGATTGTTTAAATCCTTCCCACTCAGTCCTTGTACTTCATTGTCTCTTTCTCAAATCCAATTGTTGGGAACTGCTTTGCATACTCCTCTACATCATGGCGGAGCTTTGCAATCTCTGACTGGATACTAGCATCCTTGAGAGTGGCCAAGAAGTCTTTAAGCTTTGACCCACCTGTCATAAACAAGATTGAGATGTAACTCTCATTTATGCTTTTTGGCTTAATACCTATTAACTTCAATTACTCACAAGCATACAAAAGAGAGATTCCAACAATGAGACAACAGAATATCAAATCATTAACAAGAATTAAGTACCTTTGGTTTCAGCCTTGACCTTGAGTGCTAGTTTGACAGCAGTATCAAAAAAGTCGGCTACTTTTGCAAAATCCTCTTCCACAAATCCCCTTGAGGTAAGTGCTGGAGTTCCTGTAGAGAAAAAACGAAGCTTATAAAAAATATTGATGTCTTGCAGTGAACAAACATTATGCTTTGCATAAAAAGACCTTACCCATCCTAATTCCACCAGGAACCATTGCAGACACATCGCCAGGAACAGTGTTTTTATTGGCAGCAATATGAACCAACTCCAACACCTTCTCAACTCGGGATCCATCAATTCCCTGTAAAGTAGACTCAAGAAGTAATTATGACAACTCATAACAAAAGCTACACTATCTAGACTAGAGAAGATGCATGATATACTTTGTCCTCCAACATGGAATAAACAGAAATCCACTTGGATCAAATATTGAACTAGCATATTACCCAGAAATAATAAACCACGGGCATCCATTACCATAAATATAATGTCCACTATTAAATAAAATCTGTGAGATGGTTGTTAGTACTAGTTTATGACACAGGAGAATGCTATTACCAGCAACTACAGAGATATAAAACAGCTAACAACCCCATTTTCTTTTCTTTGTTCTCTTTTTTTTTGTTTTTTTTTTTTTTTTTTTTTTTTTTTTTTTTGGGGGGGGGGGGGGGGGGGGGGGGCAGGGGTATGTCACACGCCAGAATTAATTCAATGCTTAGACTATCAGTAATTAATCAGTTAAAAAATTAGATTGTGAAAATGTGAAGGACCCAATAAAATAACAGCCATAATTTAGAGAGAAAAAAACCATCCACTGCATACAAAAACACTACTTGATGTAATACGGGAAAATCACAATCACCTTCAAACTAAAATTTTGAAACTAGAATTTTGATAAGAAAATAAAAAATAGAGATTAGGGTTTAGAGATAAGAACCAGATAAATTTGGGCTCGCACCCCTTACACCACGGGCTTCACACCCCTTGCACATTCCAATCTCAAGAACTCGAGAGCTCAAGAAACTTTAACTGAAAATTTTTCATTTAATTATTGTATACTGAAAAAAAGGTATTGAGGCTTATTTATAGGCTTTACAAAAGGACACTATTCGGATAATGATGTGGTACTAAAATACAATAAAAGTAACAACTAAACTCAAAAATAAACTAAGACAATAAAAAACAACTAGCACTTGTGTGATGTCCCCATCATTTCTCCCGGGGTGGGAAAAACTTGACCATATCAAGTGAAGACTCCTCTCATGAAGCATCTCAATCGGGTCAAGATGGTGGACGTGGCAGCAGCACTAGTGCATCACATCGAGATCAAGGTGGTGGAGGTAGAACTGATGCCTGTGACATACCGACTGCGGTCGATGGTAGCTCGAACAAAATACATGCAACATAGTAAGACAACTCAGCTCCATTGAAAACTAACCCACATACCAAAACACCAATCTCCTGTGAACCTGCATCATGTAAAAAGATCTGCAATGGGTGGTACACATCGGGCAATTTCAAGAAAAATGATACCCTCATAGTTGTCAAAGATGGTACTAGCTCCAAAATAAGCTCTACTGGAATATCTACAAGGGTCTCAACAGGGAACTCTTCAACTTCTGTAGGTCGAAAGGAAATCTCTTCTTGTAGTGCACTAACTCAGCAACAACTCCTGGTCCTAACTCTGGCTTATCATCAACTTCTGGCTCTAGTTCTGAATCTTCAACAACATCAACGGCCTTACTTTCTAGAATCTTCACCATGTTAGTAGGGATCTCCTTACATTCAGGGACCAGATCGCTGAATTGTGGTCTATCGAGGTGTGAAGCATATCGAGTACGATGGTCTTGTAAAACCAACGAATCTCGACAGTTGATATGACTGCCTTCCCACCACCAATAAGCTTCTTCAACTAGCTTCATTTGGCATAGTGACACTTCTGCTCAGGTGTCAAGGAGAAATATCTGAAAAAAATTTCAAGTAGATTTTCCCACTTTTCATACTCATTATGATCATTAGAACTTCGAAAATATGGGAGAGCTGCATACATTTCCATTTCAACCGCCTTTTCATCACCATCAATATATATATATATATGTAGTTACCAAAAAAGTAAAACTCCATAAATAAAATTCAGTGAATAAGAATCAGAGGTTACCCAAGAATCTCAGTGGCTCGAACTGCACTCAAATCGGGCTGAAAATGTGACCTGAAACACTGATTGTGCTGCAGGAACAGTATCAGCACCAAATATGGGCTCGTAGAGGTCAGATCTGCTACTCAAGTGCTTTGAAATCTCTTCAATGGCTTCGAGGTTCAGTCACGAACCCAATCTTTGAACAAAACTCGAAATGGACTCCGAACGGGGGAGAAACATGCTCTGGATTGACTGTGCAGGCTGCTGTAACTGAATTGATTCACCGAGTTAACTCAGTGAGTTGAACCGCCGGGTTTACTAACTGAATTAGCTCGGGTTCAATCTAATTGAACCGGGTCGGGTTTGGTTCGGGATAATGGATCTGACCCATAACTAAACCCAACTGGCTAACCACTTAACGGGTTGGGTCCGCAGCAGAACGGACGGGTTTATGGGGGTTTTAATGTTAAACCCGACTCAATTTTAACACCCTAATTTATTATCCAATCTCAAATCAGGTCATCTGAGATGATGACGACATTGCTCTTTGGGAAGAGAGGAGCCCTACGACGATGACGAGGCGGCGACGACGGCGAGGGCGAAGTCGGCGTTGCTGCGGTGGCTGGCGGTGGAGTCATCGAAATGCGATGGCGAAGATAGAAAATGAGGAGGGTCCGCAAGGCGGCAATGATCTTGTTCTAGCGACGGGGCACAGTAGCGAAGGCGGCGATCGACACGACGATGGTGATGGAGATCTGGGTGATGGTGGTGGCAGTGGCGGTGGTGGCGATAGTGATGGATGATGGCGGTGGTGATGAAGAGGCTGAGATTGGTGGAGAACGGTGATGACGATGAAGGGGGTGGCAATGTTGATGTGGTGGCAATGGCGCTGATGAAGAAGGGGGTGGCGAGCGGTGGCGATAGGTGGCGGTGGTGATGGGGTTGACGTGGATCGGGGGTGTTGATGGTGTTTTGAAGGAGATGATAATAGAAAGGCCAGAGGGAGATTGTAAAGTGAAATTTGGAATTTTCTTCGTGAGAAGGATAGAAGGGATTTGGAATTTCACAGATTTTCGAAGGAATTTGGGAATTTGGCTCAGCGTAATTTTTTATTTTTTTGACTGATTTTTCAGTCAACTTTTGAACAATAATTTGTTTTGTCTGGAATGAGATAAAGATGAACAGGTGGACTGAAACAATGATTTCTTTTGAATAGATTTAGGATTGGATTTAGATCTAGGGTTTGACAACAAAAGAAATTCGAAGGGGATTGGAACCTGGCTCTGATACCAAACGATGTATACGAGAGGATCGCAATCATCTTCAAACTAAAATTTGAGAACTAGTGTTTTGACAAGAAAAGAGAAAAGATAAATCAGAGTTTAGAGATAAGAATTGGATAAATTTAGGCTTTGTTACCCCTTACACCTCGGGTTTCACACCCCTTATACCATGGGCTTCACACTCTAATCTCAAGAACTCGAGAGCTTAAGAAACTTTAAATGAAATTTTTTCATTTAATCAGTCTACTGAATAAAAGGTACTGAGACCTATTTATAGGTTTTATAAAAAGGCACTACTCGGATATAACTGATGTGGTACTAAAACACAATAAAAACAACAATTAGACTTAAAAATAAACTAAGGCAATAGAAGACAACTAGCACTTGTGTGATCACTACTTAACTGGGAGCTGCCCACTGCTTTGATGGTTATTTGTTCTGTTGTCCCAAAATTATTCTATAAAATATACTTCTTAGAACTTGAATAATATAGTGAAAGCAGTGAAATCAAAATAGCATACTAGTTAACTTAGTAAAGAAAGCAGTGAACAGCATTGCAAAGAGTTTGACGGCATAAATCCTTTACGTCTTTCATCAGTGTCACAATCATTTTCTTTTTCTTTAAATTTTTTTTTGGCTAAAACAGGTATATTTTCATGACTGGGATGATTCTTCAGCTTTCATTATTCTTTATTAGGGTATGACAACATACTAATTAGTAACATATATACAAAGCAGTTCTTTTCCCCCTCTTCCTTTTGAATATGAAGAGAAAAATACATCATTGTTACCTTATTCTTTAGATTCACCAAGACTAAATGATTCTCCGTTCCACCAGAAACAAGTTCGTAACCCTTTTCAACCAAACTCTGCAACATAAATGCACTTTGGAAGTTAGAACTGGCATGGGAGATGTCAATTAAGCTAAAGTGGTTTTGACCAAGCTAATAAGCAATGAGTTCATGAAAACAAGGTTGCAACAGAAAGGGAAGACAAACCTGAGCAAATTTCACAGTTACTAAGGACTTGCTCCTGATACGCTTTGTATTCTGGAGTTGTCACCTGCAATTGAATAAATAGAAAATGATTCAGTTGATATTTTGTAACTATAGAAAGTAAAAGATGCGTAAAACTGCTAATAAATCTTAATATAGTGAAAAGATTCATTTGGACACAAAGAAACCAAAAAATTTGAAGCTACTGGGAAATATATCAAGTTTGACACCAGATGCAGTGGTTAAGAGAACTTCTTTCTTATTTTGCTATGGATTTTTGTAAGAGATGGGAAGCTTTCATGCTGACTTCTCTTCTGACTTTGGACCGTATTTATATGCAACTTTGAGTTTTATTAACTGCTCTGAAGGAAATCATTTTTTTGTGTCTGTGTGCAGACGCCACATTATTCCTGAAGAGTGTTTTCGTCATCAAGGTGGAAAAAAATCCATGTGGTATTTCATCCACTTGGTTTTTTCTTTTGGATGGGCAGAATATTTTTCTGCTTAAACAAGCATATAAGATGTTATTCAAACATTGAGAGGAAAACAACTTTAGGTAAGATGCTGATTTTCAGATTGGCTATTTGCAGATTGCTTAGAGGTTTGATGTAAGCTAGCACACAAGTTAACTTTAGCCCTCCATGATATAATATGGGTGGATCACAATCATCTTCAATCCAAAGAAAAGAGAAAACTAAGGTTTAAGAAAAGAGAGAAATTTGGATAGGATTGGGCTTCACACCCCTTGTACAAGATTGGACTTCACACCCCTTACACAAATTTCAAGATTTCAATCTCAAGAATATTAACTGAAAATTTAATTTTCATCATTCAATACCAATAAGAGAGGCCTTGAGGCCTATTTATAGACTTTACATAACTCCAGTTTCTAAACATAACTGTTGTGGTACTAAATTTTCAAATAAAAAAACAATTGAATTCAAAACAAACTAAAATCAAACCAACTAAAATAAACTAAAACTAAAGAAATGCAGTACACCTCTTAATGTATCTTGCTTAATGACGTGATGTCCATATCATTTCCCTGCGGGTGAGAAAAACTCGACCCCGTCGAGTGTGGGCTGAGAAGCTGCTGCTGGTCGTGATAATGCTCAAGTAGGTCGGTTCGAGCCATCAGAGATCCTCCTCAGTAATCCAAAATTTTTCTAATTGAGGCCTTTCTATCCACTTAAGCAAATAGCGTCGTATTTCTCCATCTCTAATAGAGATAATCTGATCATCCAAAATAGAAAATTTGTTTTCTGTTGTATAGGATAATTTAGGAGGAAGTGGAGACAATGAAGGGCTCTCAAAAGGAAGGTTGTGGGTAGGTTCATCCATGAGTGAATGAGATGGGGTATCAACAGTACATCTAAATGGAATCAAATCTTCTACATTAAAAATGCAATTAATGTCAAAATCTGGTGGGAGATACACCACATAAGTATTTGAATTATCCTCTTGAGGATTTGAAAAGTTCCAGCGCTTTGCGCATGCAATTTCTTCACAGTTTTTGGAGGAAACCGTTCAGGTCTCAGACGGACCATCACATAGTCACAAACATTAAATATTCTCAATCGACGGTGTGAATCAGCAGAAGTTTTATAATCAACATTATATTTCAATATTGTCTCTAATTTCCTTATATAATGTACATATGTGAGATGCGATGCAGATGGAGAGTTTGATACCATATAATGGTGTAGTGTCAGCAGTAGAGGAGGAAGAGGGTGGCAGCCAGAGTAGGCAAAGCCAGTAGGAGAAAATGAGATAACGGTAACAATTGGCGTTCGGGAGGTGGAGTCGGCAGCAGAGCCAAGGGAAAGAAGTGGATCATGTCTTCAGCTTTTGATCAAAGACTTTTACACTAATTAGGTTAGTTCTTTTAGTTTTCTTAAGTGTAGGTGTTTGCTCAGGTTGTCCAAACTTGAGTCTCAAGGGTAATAACTTAATCTTCTTTCCCTTATATAAAATTGTCATATGTTAGATCGACAGTAGATCACACATCTTCGTCGAACAACCATGGTCTACCCAAAATAATTTAACCCGCGTCCATAGTAACCACATCACACCAAATCTTGTCCTTGTAAAGATTAAAGTCGATCGGGACAAGGCATTGTTGATTTACTTCTAGGACTGAGTTAATTCATCACACCTTGTACGGGTGAGGATGAGGTACTTCTTTTAATCCAAGCCCTTCAGTCGCCTTGGACGGTATTATTGATACTACTTTCACTTTTCATAATCATCTTACAATTATTATCTCCAATCTTGGTGAACGTGTGAAAGGTTGTAGTTCTCCTCCAATAATTGATTTGTTCGGGCTGCGCTAAGGTATACCTAATTACTCCTAAATAAGCTCTGTCATAACTAGGAGTTGGGACAGTCGATGCTAAAATCCTAATGCAGCCACTAAATTCACGATCTTCAGCAAAAGAATCCAAGTCATCCTATTAGTGCACAACCACTTTTAGACCATCTTCTTTTTCTTCATCTTCTATGGGATCTTCTACTAAAAGGGTATTAATTTGACATGAGTACTGTTTTGCAAGGTGTTCATACTCCTGACATCTATAACACATGGCACGCGAGTTGACCTTCACTAGTTCACTAGCGGCCTTCTTAAAGATTGTCGAGTTTGTATTAGGCAACCCCACTGCTTTGACACTTGAAGAATTGGATGTTGGTTTGCTCTCGGCTGGGAGGATTGGTTATAGCTAGGTTTGTAGCGGTTGTTGTCTTAGAACTATCCTTAAAATCAGTTTAGTGAAAGAAAGATCCTAGACTCATCTAGATCTGTAATCAATTGATAACCAGATATGCATGTTCTAAAGTCGTGATGCCTCGAGCTATGAGCTCTCGGCGGTAGTCATCCCTAAGACCTTATCTAAACCTAGATAGGGTCTGTTCGGAGGACTAACTCGATGGCACTGCACCGATTCAAGTACTCATCAAACTTTGCGATATAATCAGTGGCCGACTTGTTTTCTTGAGTTAACTTTTTCCATTTGTCTAGTAACTGTTGGCAGAAGGAAGGTGGAATGTATTTCAACATAAGTCTCTTTCATACCCTTCCAAGTTTCAACTAGATAATTCCTCCTAAACCACATCATCCTTTTAAGGTTCTCCCAGTACTGTTCGGCTTGTCCAGTTAGTTTCATAATCACAAATCAGACTTTTCTTGACTTTGACATGTTCCAATGAAAGTAGCAGTTCATAACTAATATCCAATTTATAAAAGCCTGAGGGTCTAAATGTTCGTCGAAGGAGAGAGCATCTACTTCTACACTCTTAACGTATTAGGTATTAGGCATCTGTGTCCTCAGTGTAGAAGGGCTGAGCTTGCTTACGCCGTGATAACTTATTGTTAGCTCGGGATTCGTTTTCCTCTAAGGGGTCTGAGATTCTCCTTCGATTTGTTTCTAGCCTATCAAGTCATGTGACTAATTGTGCAGTTGGCATCATCCTGATCTCTATACTTTTACAGTTATTAGTCAATCTGATCCATCCTAGCAAGGATCATGTTAAGTGTATTCTTAATGCTTGAGTCCATAGGTGTCAAAGTTTCTCCTATTGAAAAAGTTTTCCTACTTCTACTTGATATGCAATTTCAACTAATCCTAAATGATAATTTTTTTTAATGCAAACAAATGATAAAATGCTGGTGCAAAGTGCAAACTATCCTAAGGTTAAAATATGTGCTAATGCAAGAGGAATCTGAGATCAAATTAATGACAAATAATACTGAATTCGAAGCGCTATTCATTAACACGTAATTAAGACAATGTAATATCGGGAATGTGATTAAATTACACGTCCTAATATAATAAGTTTTCAAATGACTCAAGTGATCACTGATTCAAATCGAATTAAGTCACACAGTTAATATCGATTTTGATTTTCACTTAGGTCAAATCACAATCTCACTTTTGTGGCCATCAGTCAATGGTTCTATTTTATAATAGATTTAGGAATTAGCTATCTTAATTAAGAGAAAGAAATAACTGAAAAAATGCAAAGATTAAATTTGAAGTTGAATCCGAAGTGAACTAATAGTCGCTAGTTGCGCAACTCTGTCTTTTGCGAGCCTAACGCCACGAAATCGGCTCGAATCGAGCTTGAAACGGGCTCAAAATGGCTTCCGAACTAAATCTGCCGAGTTGGGTCCGAGTCAAGACTGATTCGGCTCGGTGAGTCGATGACGTTAGCATCTTAAACCGGCTAAATGTCTACTTGGCGGAGCCGATATCAGCTCGAGACCTCAAAACAGCTCAGATCTGAGCCATTCCTCCTCTTTTGATTCCCTGAGTACTGGCCGAGGTCCGGAGGTTGTGGCAACGCAAACAAGGCGGTGAGGGTCGGCCAAAGGCGGCAAGGGTCGACGGAAGGAGGCGAGAAACTGGGTGCGCTATCAATTGGTGGTGAGGGTAGTTATGTTCTGACGGCGGCGATGTAGTGGTGAGGGTGGGGATGTGTTGGGCTCGTCGACACGGTGTGATGACAAGAGGAGTGGCAATGGCTGGTTGAGAAGAAGATGCTGATGAAAAAGAAGATGATAGAGAAAATGGGGAAGAGGATGTGGTGGTGTTGCTGGCGAAGCGAGTGAGAGGAAAAAGGGAAGAAGTGGAGGCGGCATTGGGTTGCAGAGGCGCGAGAGCGACTAGGGTTAGGGTTTTGGGTGTTGAAGGTGAAAGAAGGTGAATAGTTCTCTCTGATTATTTCGGGGATTTCTGGAAAATATTATTACACTTTTTTTTGCAGCAAGCTAGGGTTAGGAGAGAGCTAGAATTTTTAAAGAACAGATGTAGGGTTCTTTTTTTTGAAGAACAAATCTAAGGTTTTGACCTACGATTTGGAGAAAAGAGATGAAATTATTGAAAGGGGTTGAAAACCAAAAGTTCGGATACCAAAATTGATGTAATATGAGTGGATCACAATCACCTTCGATCAAAAAAAGAGAGGAGACTAGGGTTTAAGAAAAAGAGAGGAATTTGGATATAGATAGGCTTCACACTCTTTGCACAAGATTGAGCTTCACCCCCTTACACAAATCTCAAAATTACAATCTCGAGAATTTTAACTGAAAATTTTAATTTTCATCATTCAATACCAATAAGAGAGGTCTGAGGCCTATTTATAGGCTTTATAAAAGTCTTGTTTTCAAACATAATCGATGTGGTATTAAATTTTCAAATAAAAGAAAACAATTGAATTCATAATAAAAAAAATTAAACAACTAAACTAAA
The DNA here is from genome assembly GCA_038442645.1 of Agave tequilana. Taxonomy (NCBI): domain Eukaryota; kingdom Viridiplantae; phylum Streptophyta; class Magnoliopsida; order Asparagales; family Asparagaceae; genus Agave; species Agave tequilana. The sequence goes on along the minus strand of JAVJIF010010159.1, from coordinate 113,188 downwards.
CTAGAATTAAAGAAATGCAATACACCTTCTCCTAATGTAGCTTGCTCAATGACGTGATGTCCTCATCACTATAGCTTTTGGAATGATCACAACTATTAATCATTGATTACTTTGTTGAACCCTCTGTTCTTGATACACGTCAAGCCAGTTTTTTTGAGGTATGAGGATGGATGGATTCAACATTATTTTTTACTTTTGGAATAAAGCAGGAAACAGAAGGACATGGTGACATTTTTGAAGCAAAACTGGACGTAATCTTTCATTTTCTTTACATGCAATATTCATGAGTTGGTTGAGGAAGTACATCATGTTGGCATCCTATGTTGGATCGTTAGTTATATAATCCATAAAAATTGGGTCCTTATCTTTCATTAGTATTGGATGAGCTTAATGGGCACATCAAGAATCCAAGATGAAAGTCTGGTGGTGTCAGGTCTTTTGTTGATGACATAGTTACTCAGGTAGTTGATGAGAGTGGTTTAAGGGATATTTCTAAAATAGAAATTTGGATACATTTTTTTTTGAAATCTAAGGGATTTAAGTAGGATGGAGAGCGACATATAACTCACAAAATTGTGTAAAGGAATGAGATGATCAAGAAAATAACTTGGATCAACTGGTTTCACTAGTGTAGGATGTTGCAACAAGTGTTTTCTGAAACACTCACACTATATACTTGGCTACCTCTGAAAGGATTTGAGCATGAATTATTCCCACTCAAATTCAACACTACTGCATTCGAATACAAATCCACTTCGTTGAAGTTGATTTACATTGTTAAGAGCGTTTGAAAACAAAAATTCAAGTGTTTTGAATACTTTTTACTTAATCATCAAGAAGGCACAAAATGGATGGTCAAAAATAGCATATTACTTAGATCTATTACTTCAAACATATAAATTCTCGATCCGACCATTTTATCATGATCTAAAAAAAATTAAAACCCACATACAAATTTTTTTGTTAGATTTTAAATATTCTACACCGTTTATCGGTCGTTCATTTTGTGTGTACTTAATGAATAAGTAAAAAATATTCAAAACACTTGATTTTTTTATTTTTAGTTACTTTAAAATGTAGATCAACTTCAATGGAGTAAATCTTGTAGTTGAATAATGTAGTATTGAATTTGAGTGAAAAAAATTCATACTCAAATCCTTCCCAAATGATCTATACACATATATATATGCAGATGAATTCTTCCCATTCGAAATAAATGTTAGGCTATTCAAATTGAAGATCCACTCCGCTACAATTGATCTACGTTATTAAAAGTGCTTTAAAATAAAAATTCAAGTGTTTTGAATACTTTTTGCTTATTCATCAAGTGCAAAGGAGTTCATTAGTTTAACGGTGTAGAATATTTGAAATCTAATAAATGTTGGTGTGTGAGAGTTTTTAAATGTTTAGATAATGACCAAATAGTCGGATCGAGAATTTGTACGTTTAAAGTTATAGAAATAAATAATATGCTACTATCGAACGTTTATTTTGTGTCCTATTTTGTGCTTACTAGGTGCATAAATAAGAAAACTACAAATCTTCAACAGAGTAGATCTTATAGCATTGAATTTGAGTGGAAAAGATTCATGCTCAAATCCTTTTGAAAGTAGCCAAGTCTCTCTCTCCCTCACACACACACCCACCCTAGGTGTAACTAAGTTAAGTTACACACACTTCTTTCCATCATACAAAAATTTACTTTGTGAGATACAAACAAAAATTAATGCGAGTGGTCCCCACAAGGTGTTTAAAAAATATTTTTTGTGGTGGAAAGAGATGTGTGTAACTTAACTTAGTTACATCTATGTGCATTGTAACCTTGCCCTATATATATAGCTTAACATATTTTGTACTTTAGAATTTGATTGAATATGTTTTGCGTTTGACCTATATATCTAGTAATCTCAAGTTAGTCTGGATTATGAGCTTTGCGTTTGACCTATATATCTAGTAATCTCAAGTTCATCTGGATTATGAGCTTGGTTCCACCAACAATATGACAATGACTTATGCCACTTATAGTCAATTATAGCCACTAAATCAGCCATTAATCATTAAATAGGTGATATATGTGATCCTTGAATGGAAACATCGAGGATTTTAGCACAAAAGGAGGTCTTATTAAAACAATCGAGGCTCCATATTAAAATATTAGTTAAGTTGAGCATCATCTCTGAAACTAGTTTGAACATTCTCTAGTGTTGTCCCTTAATGCTTTGTACTTCATCACCATTAGGCCTCAAGTATTTCTATTCATCACCATTAGGCCTCAAATATTTCTATTTTTGTGAGCTTACATGGCTCTCCATTTTACAAAGAATAAAACAATATTCTACAGTCAACCCCTTTAAAAAGTGATTTAAGGGTTACAAGAGGTACTACCAGCTAAAGGGGTATGCGTCTTGAGGAAACCGTTAGGTAATGGATGTTGCAAGCATGAGATGTGAACTACAAATTGTGGTGTTAATCCCCCTTTATTTCTTTTTTGACTTCAGAAGCTGCTTGATAAATTCCTTTTGTTTATATCTACTGTTTGCATCACCATTTTCACAATCTGGGGTAAATAGTTATTGCATGTGAGGAACCCCCTTCTACGGCCTGTGGGCATGGCATACTTAGCAAAACTTTGTCTAAACTTGTGTTTTTTTTTTTTCACAAAAAAACATATTTTTGTGCTTTACATTTAAAACTCCATTTTAAGAGAAAGATGAGAAAAAGTGCATAACAAAATACTTTTAAACCCACTGAAACACATTTTCTAACTGTTCTTTTGTGAAGAAATATTTTAATATCATCTTTCGCTATTTCCTTTTAATAATCTTTTAAATTTAGTTGTGATCTAGTCATAATTCACGAGTGAACCTGTTCATGTATCAAGCCAAAATAGACAGAAAATGTTGATTCTTTGTCAATATTGGATAATACTTTTGTTGCATATGTACATATGCAAAAGAAATTGGTGACTGATACATAAAATTTCTTCAGAAGACATATAAATTTGACATATATATAATGTTTTCTTACATCCATTTTTTAGAGGTAAATAGTTTTTAACACAATTCCCTAACTATCCAGTTTTTTGTCATTTCCATATTTTTACCGTCTTTTTTAAATATTTTTTTTCTTGCTAAGGTTCCATGATAGACATGACATATTTCCCACACCTTTTTATTGACATACACTGTTTGGCTAACTATGCTCTAGGATTGTTAGTAGGCTAGCAGTAATGAATTGTACTAATATACAATAACAATATGTAGTTGGTAAAAGTAAAGATCGAAGAGAATAAGTATGAAGTGAGATAACTAACATGGGCGAAGAAATTGTAACCGGTAGGTTAACTTGAGCAAAGGTAAAAGAAATATAAAGATATAACATATGGTTCTTTTCTGACTTAAAATTTGATAGATAGTTTGAGAAGCAAAGACCATAGTACATTTCACTTAGAAATACAATCATAAAACAAGAAAATTTCATCTGGATCCATATAAAAGATAGGAAGCGCTTTCAAAAACTATAGTTTTCTCAAGACACAAATGCTGATATTGTGTTCCGAGTTAGCCTTCCATAAATACTTTCCACATTGACGGAATGACATAATGACATTAACCACAAATTAAAAGTGCTGTCCTGCTAATACTTGTAATTATAAGTTACCATTTTATTCTTGATCACACTACGCTTATTAATGCAAGGGCAAAACGAAAGATAAAAAATTTCTTTAATACCTAACCTGTTTTAGTGCAACAGCCAAGCCAGTAATTGTGTGATTGTGTGGACCACCTTGAAGCCCAGGGAAGACAGCCGCATTGATTTTATCTTCAAAGTCATATAGCACCTTCAAAGCGAAAAGACATTATTGGAAATTTCATTATCTGAAGCGTTATAGACAATGGTTAATAAAGAAAACTGATGATCAAAGTCAATAAGTTATGCCACACGAAACACATGTTTTTTTTCCTTTCGTACCTCTTTCCCTTGTTTGTTTATCTCCTTTACCCCCTTTCTGTAAAAGATCATGGCTCCACGTGGCCCACGTAGTGACTTATGCGTAGTCGTAGTCACTACATCTGCATACTCAAAAGGAGATGGAATAACACCGGCTGCAACTAGTCCACTAATACGTGCCATATCAGCCAAAAGGATAGCTTTCTGCTTGTCACAAACCCGACAATATTGAATATTTCTAGTGAGTCTTCCACACTGATTGATATCAAAGGTAACCATTTGAAACCCAAGTAAAGCTGATCAGATTGCTTCTGTTGAATCAGGGTCATACCTTCCGGATTCGTGCATAGTCATAGAGCCGTGCATATGCACTAGCTCCAGCAACTATTAACTTTGGCCTAAAGAGCGTGGCACTTTTCCCTAACTGCAATTAAAAAAGAACTTGCATAATGATGAGGACACCATGCCGCTCAGGGCAGATTCGATCGAGTATACTTCAAGAAGCGACGCACTGGTGTTCTTTGGCTTTAGATTGAATTTGTTTCAGCTTTATTTGTAGTAGATGTTTTAGCTTTATTTGTGTTCTTTTGTGGACGTTTAGTACATCGGTTATTTCCCAGTAGTCCTCTTTTGTAAAGCCTATATAAGGCCCCCTAGACTATTGTATTGGATTATGAAATGATTAAAATTTCCTCAAATTATCTGGCTTAATTCTTGAGTTTATTTGCTCTCGAGTTTTGGGGTGAGAAGCCCGTGTAAGGGGTGGAAACCCAAAATCTTATCTTGTTCTCAATTTCAAATTTTAGTTACGATTTGAAGGTGATTGCGATCCAGGTTGGTATTACATCATTTTGGTATCAGAGCCCTGATTTCAATTCCCTTCAAAATCTTCCCTTTCCAAATTTTTTTTTCCACTCTCCAAACCCTAGATCTACATCAGCTCCAGATTTAGATCCATAAAAAAAATTTACACTGTTGAAATTCCCAAAATTCTCATCGAAAATTCCCTGAAAATCGAAATCTCCACTGTTCATCTTCTCAAAATTTCCCTCCCTGTTCATCATCTCCCCCAAATCCCGCCCCACAGCAACACCACCACCGCCCCTGTCTTCCTTCATCAACCACTACTGCCGCAGTCTTCATCAACTTCGTCGGGATTAGCCGCCGCCATCGTCGTCAGAGAGCCGTCGTCGCTGAAGAGGTACATCGGAGTTTCCTCAAACCTCTGCGCCTCCAGACTTCCTAATCAACCGTCGCAGTCTTCATCTCCGTGCCTCGATCAGAGTGGATCTGTGCCTCGATCAGAGCGGATACAACTTCCTCCGCCGCCGACATCACCCAAGGAGATAATCCCTCCACGATCGGAGCAGTTCGCCACCTTCTTCACCTCCCTATAGCCTCGTCGGAGCCTCCAGATTCTCGACGTCGTCGACAACAAAGCCGTTCGCCACCCTCTTGATCGTCCTCGACCAGAGCAGTTTGTCGTGTCTTCGTCGGAAAGCCTCGCCTGCTCCTCAGTCGTCGCCATCTCCTCCGTCCTCCTGTGCCGCCAGTGCCCTCATCGAAGCCGTCATCACCGAAGATCTCCAACACCGTGCCCTCTCTTCTTCCTCGCCCTTGTCGACGTCCATTCACGACTCGCCGCCAACTCCTTCCACACCCTAGCCTGAAGTCGAGAAGAAGAACTGAGCCTCAGGTGTTGGGTTTGCTCTTAAACCCTGACCCAACTATATAAGGGTTGGGTCGGATCCAAACCCAACCCCGCCCATTCGCTTCAGCCCAAACCCGGGGTTTAGCTGACGTCAGTACCGAGTCTCCCTACTGAGTCAACTCAGTCCTAGAATTGTTCTGACTCAGTTCAAAAGCAACGCAACACTTTCGAAGGCCGTTCAGAGCTCATTACAAGTCCAAATCAAGCTGTTTTTGAAACACTGAGTTCGTGACGACCAGTGCTACGCGCCTACAGCAGTCTCGTTCAGGTTTGAGCTACGGTCGCCTCCCCAGGTAACTTTGAATATTCTGTCAGTTATTCCTGCCACTTAATTAAAATAGCTAGCCGTTCTAATCTGTCGCAAGGTAGAATTCATTGACTGTTGCCCACTAAATAAGTGAGTTGTGTGATTCTGACCTTGAGTGGTAACCGACTTAATATTAATTGTGCAACTTAACTAATTTGAATTTGTGATCACTTGATTTATCTTGGAGTTAACTGTGTCAGCACGTGTCTTTATCACTGTATCCACATTACGCTTTCTTAATCACGTGTTAATCTACGTAGCTTAAAATTGATATTATCTTTCATCACTCTAATCTCTGACTCCTCCTGCATAACATACATATCAGTTTAGGACAACTTGCATTTAGAGTCAGGTAGGATCTTGCATGCCTACTAGAAGTGGTAGAACTTTTTCTGTAGGAGAAACTTCGGCACCAATGGACCCTAGCATTCATGATACTCTTAACACAATCCTAAACAAGATAGAAAATATGGACAGACAACTACAAGAAGTTAGAGATCAGGTTGATGTCAATTGTAGGGATCTAGCAACCCGAATTGGTAGGCTAGAAACCAATAAGAGAAGAATCAGGGAGGAGGAAAGTTCTCGAAATGACAGTAGGTCTCCCAGGCGTGAGCAAGGCCCACCTTACCATACAACGGACGCCGATGCCAATATATCAAGAGCGTTAAAGTCGATGCTCCTTCCTTCGACGGGCGCTTAGACCCTCAGGTTTATATAGATTGGCAGTTGGCTATGGACCGATATTTTCGTTGGCATGACATGTCTAACTCAAGGAAGATTCGATTGGCCGTAATGAAACTAACGGGACAAGCTGGGCAATATTGGGAAAACTTAGAAAGGATGATGAGGTACAGAAGGGAAGACCCAGTGGACACTTGGGAAAGCATGAAAGAGAAGCTCATGTTGAAGTATGTTCCACCATCATTCAGTCAACAATTATTAGACAAATGGAATCGATGGACCCAGGGGAACAAATCAGCCACTGATTACATTGCTAAATTTGATGAATATTTGAATCGGTGTGGAGCTATCGAGTTAGAATCTCCCGAACAGACCCTATCTAGGTTCAGGTCCGGTCTTAGGGATGATTATCGCCGAAAGCTCATTGCTCGAGGCATCACAACTCTAGAACAGGCATATCAGCTAGTCGCCGACTTAGATGAGTCTAAAGGATCCTATTTTAACCGAAATAACTTTAGGGATAACTCTAGAACCGCCACTACTAGCCAGCCAAGCTTCAACCGAACTCTTCCTACCCCAAGTAAACCTGCCTCCAGTTCCTCTAGCGTCAAACCAGCAGGTCCTTCTGGTGCAAAGCCCTTCACGTCCGAAAAGAGAACGGTTAGTGAGCCGGGAAAAGTCAACCCTAGAACCCAATGCTACAGGTGTCAAGGGTATGGTCACCTTACCAGCCAGTGCCCGAGTCAAACTAAAACCCTCTTTGTAGAAATTCCCATTGAAGACATAGAAGGAGAGAATGATGGAGAAGAGGTTGTGCACCAACAAGATGATGACTCAGATGCCTCCGTCGAAGAGTATGAATTCAATGGGTGCATCAGAACTGTGAAAATGACGAGCCTACCTCCTAGTGTAGCTCGCACCCAATTAGGAGTGGTTAGATGTACTTTAACCCAGCCTGAACCACTCAATGACTGGAGAAGGACTGCCATATTTCAAACTTGCACAAAAATTGACAATAAGAACTGCAAGGTAATAGTGGATAGTGGCAGCTGCATCAACGCTGTTGCGTCAAAGTTAATCACCACCTTGGGGATGAGACTGGTGAAGCATCTAAACCCCTACAAGTTTACATGGGTCGACGCTACATCTATAGATGTTCAGGAGAGATGTCAAATTCCTATCCAGTTTGCCACATACACAGATAATGTGTGGTGTGACATACTCCCAATGAATGTAGGTCATATCATTTTGGGTCGATCATGGTTATTTGACTTAGACGTGACCATATATGGACGTACCAACCAGTGTTCGTTCGTCCATAACGGAAAAAAGGTGAAGATTATGTCAAATCAACCGAAACCGCCAACCCGAGAAAAAGAGGCTGACAAAGGAAAAGACAAAGTAGACGTTATAAATCCTAAAAAAGGGTGATAAGGGCAAAGGTAAGATGGAAATGAATTTGATTAGCCACGATCAAATTGAAAAGAGCTTGCAGGATGGTTCTACTTGTTATGCGCACGTGGCTCGAGAGGTTAACCGGAATATCGAGGAGCAGATTCCTGAGCATATTAAACCAATTCTGGAGGAGTTTTCTGAAACTCTCCCACAAGATCTACCAGGAGAGTTGCCCCCTATGCGTGACATTCAACATGCTATTGACTTAGTCTCAGGAGCAACTTTACCAAACCTGCCCCACTATAGAATGAACCCAACTGAGCATGCGGAATTACAACGGCAAGTAGAAGAGTTACTCGACAAGGGGTTCATCAAATAGAGCTTGAGCCCATGTGCGGTTCCCGCACTTTTAGCGCCAAAGAAGGATGGTACATGGCGTATGTGTGTGGATAGCCGTGCAATCAATAGGATTACCGTCAAGTACTGTTTCCCCATTCCCCGTCTCGATGATATGCTAGATCTGATGTCAGGTGCCACAGTCTTCTCCAAAATTGATCTTAAGAGCGGGTACCATCAAATTAGAATCCGACCAGGGGATGAATGAAAAACCGCATTTAAAACTAAAGACGGGTTATATGAATGGTTAGTTATGCGCTTTGGACTGTCCAATGCTCCTAGCACCTTCATGAGAGTAATGACCCAATTGTTTCGACCGTTTATCGGTAAAATCGTGGTGGTCTATTTTGATGACATACTGATTTACAGCCAAACTCAGGAGCAACATGTGGGACATCTGAGGCAAGTCCTATGCACACTCCAGACTGAGAAGTTTTATGCCAATCCAAAAAAGTGTGTTTTCTGTATAGGGTTATCTTCCTAGGGTTTGTGGTGTCATCCGAGGGAGTTTCTGCGGACCCTAAAAAGGTGAAGGCAATAACCGAATGGCCACAGCCCCGAACGATTAGGGAAGTACGAAGCTTTCATGGGTTAGCCACTTTCTACCGTCGGTTCATAAAGAATTTTAGTGCTATTATGGCACCTATAACCGATTGTTTAAAGATCGAGGGGTTCCAGTGGACTCCTGCTGCCTCCAAGGCTTTCGCTGAAATTAAGAGGATGATGACAGAAGCCCCGTAATGCGTCTCCCTGACTTTTCGAAAGCTTTTGAAGTAACTTGTGACGCGTCGGGAGTGGCAATAGGTGGTGTATTAAGTCAGGAAAGCCACCCTGTTGCTTATTTCAGCAAAAAACTAAATGATGCCCGATAACGATACTCCACATATGACAAGAAATTTTATGCGATAATACAGGCTTTGCGCTACTGTAGACATTATCTGTTACCACAGGAATTTGTGTTGTATTCAAATCATGAAGCGCTAAGGTATCTCAACTCCCAGAAGAGACTAAATGCGAGACATAGTAAATGGGTGGAGTTCCTGCAGGATTACACTTTTGTTCTCAAGCACAAAGCAGGCATCGAGAATAAGGTCGGTGATGCGCTGAGCCGACGTATCACGACTTTAGTGACTATGAGCACAGAAGTGGTTGGATTCGAGAGGTTAAGAGAGGAGTATGATTCATGTCCCAATTTTGGAAAAATTTATGTCACGTTACGAGACGGCCCTGTTCGTGAGATGTACTGTTTTCTCCTTCAAGACGGTTATCTATTCAGATTCCATAAGCTGTGTATTCCCCGTACGTCCCTCAGGGATTCTCTCTTGGGAAATACATGCTGGAGGTCTGGCGGGACATTTCGGTCAGAACAAGACAATTGAGGCCGTTGAACACCGATTCTACTGGCCGAGTCTGAAAAGAGATGTCTCTAAAATAGTTAGCCAATGTCGCACGTGCCAACTGGCCAAGCAACAAAAGTAGATTGCCGGACCTTACACTCCTCTTCCTGTACCTAATTGCCCCTGGCAAGACGTGAGCCTAGACTTCATACTAGGATTGCCAAAAACTCAAAAAAAGTAAGACTCTATCCTGATAGTAGTTGACCGATTCTCAAAAATGGTTCACTTTATCCCGTGTTCCAAGACCTCAGATGTGTCTCGAGTAGCTGTCTTGTTCTTTGATAATATCGTCAAGTTGCACGGGATACCTAAAACTATGGTGTCCAATATGGACGTTAAGTTTGTTAGCTACTTCTGGAAAACACTTTGACATAAGATGGGCACCAAACTGAAATTCTCAACAGCCTTTCATCCACAGACAGATGGCCAAACCGAGGTAGTAAACAGAACACTAGGTAGGTGTCTAGTTGGAGAAAATTTGAAAACTTGGGATCTCATTTTGCCCATAGCTGAATTTGCATATAATGGATATGTCAATAGGACTACGGGTCTCAGTCCTTTTGAAATAGTAAACGGTTTTAAGCCTAGGCAACCAGTTGACTTAATTCCCATGGCTCATCATCATTCTAGGGTATCAGATTCAGCACCAGCATTTGCATCTCATATTCGTGCATTACATGAGGAGATCAGAGAAAAGATAATGAAAAATAATAGTGATTATAAAGTTTCTGCAGATCTACATCGCCGATTAAGAACTTTTAATGTCGGAGATTATGTGATGGTCCGCATGCGACCCGAACGGTTTCCACCAGGAACCGTGAAGAAATTACACGCGCGGAGCGCAGGGCCATTCAAGATTCTCAAGAAAATCAATTCAAATGCTTATGTGGTGGATCTCCCACCTGACTTTGGCATCAGTTGCACTTTTAATATTGAGGATTTGGTTCCATATATAGTACTTTTGATACCCCTTCTGACCCATTCGTGGATGAGCCAAGCCAAGAGCTTCTTTCTGAGAGCCCCCACTACCTCCACTTCCCCCTAAACTGTCCTATGCAACAGAAAATATAGATTCTATCTTGGATGATCAGATTATCTCTACTAGAGATGGAGGGACGCGACGCTATCTCATTAAGTGGACGGGAAAACCTGATTCAAAAAATTCTTGGATTACCGAGGAAGACCTCCAACATCTTGATCCTGATCGACTGGAGCGCTATCATAGCCAACAGCAGTTCAGTCCCCCACACTCGACAGGGTCGAGTCCTTTCCACCCGGGGGGAATTGATGAGGACATCATGCAGCTCAGGGGCAGATTCGATCGAGTATACTTCAGGAAGCGACGCACTGGTATTCTTTGGCTTTAGATTGGATTTGTTTCAGCTTTATTTGTAGTAGATGTTTTAGCTTTATTTGTGTTCTTTTGTGGACGTTTAGTACCACATCGGTTATTTCCCAGTAGTCCTCTTTTGTAAAGCCTATATAAGGCCCCCTAGACTATTGTATTGGATTATGAAATAATTAAAATTTTCTCAAATTATCTGGCTTAATTTTTGAGTTTATTTGCTCTCGAGTTTTGGGGTGAGAAGCCCGTGTAAGGAGTGGAAACCCAAAATCTTATCTTGTTCTCAATTTCAAATTTTGGTTACGATTTGAAGGTGATTGCGATCCAGGTTGGTATTACATCACATAAGCATAATAATTTTAGCTACAGAAATTAGAAGGATTTCCGTCACGACAGGTTTCATAGATAATGCATGAGGAAAAGCTTTACATAAAAAACATTGGAGAGCAGTTAAAAAACATGTTTGTAGACAGATTAGTATGGGTAGCCATTTCCAAAAGTGACATTTAGCAAAAATAGTAAAGATTTTGGGATCTAGATAATGCATGAGGAAACTCAATTCAGTCATCTCATAAAAATACTGCTTTCATGCGTTCTTGACGCAACATATAAATCACTGATTTTTTTTCTTTATAGCCACTTGTTAACAAGATCTAGCTTGAAATAGCGAGTTCAATATAAGAAACAAAAGAACAAAGGAAGCAGAAACCTGGTCATAATCAATGTATCCAGTGCTTTCATCCAACCTATATGGCATCGTCTCAAAGAATATAGAGACAGCAGATATTTTTTTGGTATCCGTCTGCAAAAATGAAATGAGTCAGTAAATAGAAGCATCAGATTCTAAAGTCTAATAATAGACGTAACATTGTGCCAGATATCAAAGATCAACCAGGTGGTCTTCACATACAAAAACAGTGCAATGGTAACATGAATATATGCAGCATGTTCCTCAAATGTGTTTCTGTGCGTGGAGGGGTGACCAGGACGAGACACAAAAAGCGGGATATGAGACATGACGTATATGTATACATATATGTATCTTTGTAAATATATGTATGTAATATCCTCAATTTCCTATATGTCATTGTTCTATCAACATAAGATGTTATAAATATTTCCTATGGTATGATAAATTAACATATTATAGCTAAGCGTTCACTAAGCTCTAACAGAGGTTATGTTCGAGCTATCAGCAATACAAATAATGCCGATAATGTCCTTCCATACAGAACATAGTTTCCCATTAGGTATTTGTGCAAAAGGTTTCATTTTAATACAACAAAAATATCTTGATCTATTATCATTGTAATTATTTATGATATTTGCACCACTAAGATGAATCCAATTCACTATTGCAGATCTTGTCATCTTCCCTCTTCATCTATATATTTTTCCAATCTAAAGAATCTTGGAGGCTTGCTTCTTGGTTGCATGAGCCAAGAACAAATGATTAGCAGGTACTATCTACCAGCCAATTGGTCATCAAGGTTCTATGGAAGAGCCTGCCTTGTTTATGGTTGCCTCAACTCGTTAAGGACAGGCATCATTGGTCAACTGTCCTAAAAACTAGGTCAAATCTTTTGTAGAGCTTTCTCAACTCTGAATAGGTGCTTTATGGCCAACTTAATTTTATTGGGAAAAGTGTTAGATTATGATGGTGCATTTCAGATATTTCATCTAATAATAAATAATTAGTAACAAATATAATACAATTAAAAAACAGAGAATATATTGATGCGGATATCAAGCCACGTGTATGGCACGTGTTTCACCGGTAGAGAAGATGCCTCGTTCCAGTTTCCCACTAGTAGTAGAACTTTATGTATTTGAGTTTTTTTTTATTTTGGAGTTGAATTTTATTAGGAGTTTAGTTTCTTTATTTTGGAGTTGTAATTCTATTTTAATTAGGAGTTTGAGTTGTACTCAAATTTTATAAAAGCATATTTAAGGTCTTGTATCAAACAATCTTATGCAATGAATATTATGAAAATTTTCTCAAAATTGTGTGTGAGCAATGATCTCTCCCGATTTCTCTATCAGTGGTGTGAAGCAATAGGAAACCCTAGTTTAGAGTGTGAAATCCTAACTAGCACTAATTAGAGTGTGAAACCCAAATTGTTTATCACCTTCTCTTAAACCCTTGCTTCTAAATTTCTATCTCCTTTTTGGTTCCTAACCTCTCCACAAATTTTCTTCTCTCTAAAAAAATCTAAAATATATTGCTACAGTGCCCCGACAATACCGGACCCCCGACTGTTACAGTGTCCCGCTTGCTACAGTAAATCTGACAGTCTGACAGATCAATTAAGCAATTCTGATTCGTTTTCAGCTTATATCTCTCATCTGGAGTCCAAATCACGCACGGTTCGAAGCGTTGAATTCGTGAGAGATTTCTCTACGCACTCACAAACATCACAGGATACTAAGGTCAACATAATCCTCAGTAGGTACGTTTCTAACTCATATCTGTTATTTCAAGTCCGATAATAAATCTCTAACATTTTATTGATTTACCTGTTGTTCACAAACGTGAGATAGTGTGTATCTGCTTGCCTAAAATTCATTAGATTTAATACTAATCGTAGAATCTTTTGTCACATAATATATTATCTTTAATTGATTCATGATTGAATTAGATTTGTTTGTGCATGTTATTTTGTTATATCTATCTGCTTTATTAGTTTAATCTTTTCTAGGGTATGGAAAACTGGTCCTATTTGGTTGACTAAATAACCCTAAAAATGTTTCAAATTTGTTTTTTACTTTTAAATTGCAGGCACTTGACAGAGAGTACCAATTTGCTTCCAAGATGGCTGAATTTAAGAAACTATGACCATTTTGGTGCGAAAGTTATGGTTGCAGATGGCTTATATGATTGCTTTTACAAGGTATATGTACCTAGTATGGCTAACCACAAAAATATTCTCCACCCAACTACGGAACATCATGTTTTTTAGTTGTTGCTAAATTACTTCTTAGGATTTGAATCCTATTCCACGTTATAGAAAGTCAGATTAGTGGGTTTAGTTGTGCAAAATAGTAGGAAGTAATATGATATCAATTTGATCTAAAGGGAAGGCAAATTTAATTGGTCATGATATTAGCTTAACTTTACTGCAGAAGTGCATATTCTTAAAGCATCAAATACCTAATAACACATCAAAATGAAATAAAGACCTAAGAATTATTTAAAAAAGAAAGTTCACACAACATTTTTTTGTTAACTAAGTAGAAGCGATTCATTTCTAGCATATCATGAGAGGGCACCCCCATACCTAACTTTTGCTAGTCCTCGAGCAACATAAAACCCAAAAAGAAAAGAAAAGTCTTAACTCATTTTCACAAAAATCATGTTTGCACTTAACACTTGCAACAAGCCGTTAAATCCCTAAGTTATCTTAGTGGACAAGTGTTGTCTCATGAGGTTTGCAGTGAATATACTCACAAAATTCGAAGAAAAGAATAAAGAGGTTAAGAAATAAAATAAAATAAAAATAAGAAAAAATAAAAATAAGAATAAAGAAAAAAGAAAAAAGAAAAAGGAATAAAGAAATAGAATCCTACAACAAGCATCACTAGCAAATAAGATCCTAAGTTTTCACAAGTTTTCATTTTCAAGTTCAATCTCAAATAAAGAAATCCTATCATCTTATACCAAAGACTCAAATCCTATGTTTCACACCATCTTTCCTAAGTTTTTCGATCATATACATCTTTGTGAACGTGATATAGTTCTTACCTTGGGATTTTTTAATTATATTAATTTATATTTTTTTGTCAACTATTCTAATATCTTGCACATAAATACCAAGGCTTCCCAAGACCAAGATACCTAGCTACTTGATAATTAAATTAGTTACTTTATTATTTATTTTAACTTTCTCGTGAAGACCAAGGCTTTCTGAGACCAGGATACCTAGCTACTGAATAATTAGATTAGTTTTTTATTATTTTTTCAACTATTCTAATTATCTTTCGCGTAAATATCAAGGCTTCCTGAGAACAAGATACATAGCTACTTGATAATTAAATTAGTTGTTTTATTATTATTTTTTTGAAGTGTTGAAATATTATCAATTCGTTGGCTATGATGTTTTGAAGTATTACCACTTCATCGCTTTTAAGCACTGTAGCCAATTTTTTCTCAACTTGTCTATCTTTTTGCATAAATACCAAGGCTTCTCGAGACCAAGATATCTAGCTACTTGATAATTAAATTAGTTGCTTTATTAATTTTTGGTCAACTGTTCTAACTATCTCTCGTGAATACCAAGGCTTCTCGAGACCAAGATACCTAGCTACTTGTTGTTTATCATTTTTTGTTAACTATTCTAACTATCATTCGCGTAAATACCAAGGCTTCCCGAGACCAAGATATCTATCTATTTGATAATTAAATTAGTTATTTAATTATTATTTTTCTGAATTTTCAAAGTATTACCACTTCATTGGCTATGATGTTTCAAATTATTACCACTTTGTCGCTTTTAATCACATGTAACCACTTCTTATTTTTTCAACTTGTCTAACTATCTTTCCCGTATATACCAAGGCTTCCCGAGACTAAGATATCTAGCTACTTGATAATTAAATTAGTTGTTTTATTATTATTTTTTTGAAGTTTCAGTATTACTACTTCATTGGCTATGATGTTTCAAATTATTACCACTTTGTCGCTTTTAATCACATGTAACCACTTTCTTTTTTTTCTCAACTTGCCTAACTATCTTTCGTGTAAATACCAAGGCTTTCTAAGACCAAGATACCTAGCTAGTTGAAAATTAAGACTTGTTAAATTTTGTGTATGTTTTTTTAGAAGTATTTTAGGTTATCTTCATCATCCCAAGCCTTAAACTATTGTGTATGTGAGATGCATAATCACATAAACAAATTCTAGATGGCCAATTTTAGGATTTTTTTGTCTTTACTCTAAGAATTAAAAATTCGCTCATCTTGATTTTACAATTGAATTCAAACTTATAGTCACTTAATTAATTAAAACTAGTTAACTGCAAAAAAACAGTAAGTAAAAGAAAAAAATCTAGAAAGAGAAAAGGAAATCTAGAAAAGAAAAGGAAAAGGATATAAAACCTATGAGGAAAAGGAAAAGGATTCCCAGAAGAAAAAAAGGAAAAAAGAAGTCCTATAAAGAATGAAAAACCTAGAAAAATCCTATAAAGAATGAAAAACCTACTAGAAAAAGACCCCCCATACCTAAACCATGCCATGTCCTAATGCAAACACAAGGATGAAAGATAAATCAATGTCATGCAAAAACCAAACCCCATGCAGATCAATTGGGCACAAAAAATAGGACCTTATTTGGTTGACTATTGCCCTAAAATTGTTTCAGTTTTCTTTTGACTTTTTAAGTGCAGGCACTTGCCAAAGATTACCAATTTGTTTTCAAGATGGCTGAATTTGAGAAACTATGGCCAATTTGGTGCGAAAAGTTATGGTTGTGGCTGATGATTGCTTTTACAAGGTACATGTACCTGGTATGGCTACTTACATAAAAATCTCTCCAGCAATCTATAGAACACCATGTTGTTACTTGTTGCTAAATTACTTCTTAATATTTGAAAGTCATAATAGTGGCTTTTAGTTGTGCAAACTTCTAGGAAGTAATGTTATGAAAGGGTCAATAGTTGATATGGACATGTGATGAGGACATCACGCCAGTTGTCAGTTACCTTTTCATGCCTTAGTTTATTTTGAGATGTGTTTTGTTTCTTTCTTTTAGTACCACATCGGTTATATCCGAGAAGTTCACTTTGTAAGAGCCTATATAAAGAGGTTCAACTCAATGAATAAGTAGACAATAAATAATTAAAACTTTTCCAATTAAAATTTCAGAGCTCTTGGGTTCTTGAGATTGGGTGTGAAGCCCGTGGTGCAAGGGGTGCGAAGCCTGCGTAAGGGGTGCGAAGTCCAAAGTTATCTGATTCTTTCTCCAACCCTAATCTCTCTTTTCATTTTTTTTCCTTGTAAAACCCTAGTTTTTCTTTTTTATTTGTATTCGAAGGTGATTGTGATCCTGTATTACATCAATTTGATATCAGAGCTTCTTCTCGTCCCCAAATCCTAAATCTAGATCTGAATCTCTAGATTTAGATCTACTTTGAAAAAAAATTCGATTATTGTTAGATCTAGATCTAGATTTAGATCTATTTAGATCTACTTTGCAAAAAAAAAGAAGAAAAAAATAGAAAAAATAGAAAACAGAAAAAAAAACAGAAAACAGAAAAAACAGAAGAAAAAAACAGAACAGAAAAAAAAGAAAAACTTTACTGTTCACAGTGAACAGTAATCGACCGATTACTGTTCACGCGAACAGTAACCTCCAGGTTACTGTTCATGTCCCCCAAAAGCCCCAACATTTGTCCATTCTGAGCTCGTTTCAAGCTCGATTCGAGCCGTTTTCGAAGCAGCGGATTCGTGGAGAGCAACACTACACATCTACAGCCTTCATATTCTACTTCAAGCTTCGGTCGTCTGCCAGATTTAGCTCAGCAGATCAATACACCACAGTCCAGAGCTTGTTTTTGCCCCGATTAGAGTCTGATTTGCTCCATTCTCGAGGTGATATCCTAACTTGACCTGAATCTTTAACTGTTAGATTACTTGCAAATACTATATGGATTGCTATAATTTGTTAGTTGAAATGTTATTTGCTTCGATCTAGTGGTTGCATCAGCATTTATCACTTTTCATCATTTTAAGAATGCATTTTTCTTTACATTTAGAACTTGAACTTTAAGGTGTTTTGTTCGTTTAGTGCATACATTTAGTTTACCTGACTCTAAGGTTCTTCACTGCATCTGCTTGTTTGCTTAAGCCATTATGACTAGTTAGAATTATAGGGACCCCTACGTAGACCAGCTACATAACCTCCATCAGGGTCATATGTCCGTTCATGATTACATTGCCATATTTAAGGACTTAACCCATCGTAGTGAAGTGAGAGAGCACCATTCTGAGACTGTAACTAGGTTTGTTTGGGGTTTACGATCTAATATAAAACGTGCTATGATTACTGGCCTCTATGACTTAGACAATGTTGAAGAGGCCTTTGATGTTGCATTAAGGTTAGACTTGACTTTCAAAACGCTAGTCAATGCTAAGGCTAAATGTTATAAATGTGAGGGATATGGACATTATGATTATCAGTGTCCTTCAGAGAGTCAACATGTTAGAATTGTGTCTAGTGATGAAGTTGATGTTTCGAAGGTTATTGAGGAAGTTCATGTTCCTCCAAAGACTGTTAGTATAGACACAGCAGTTGGTGCCGACACACTGGTTATTGATGAAATTCACATGTCTAATAGTGCCAGTGATAACGTGAATGAGATAATTGAGCCTACTACATTGCATTTTCCTGTTGCATATATTGATGATATCACTAGACCGATAGCAATTTACAATGATACTCACAAATTTGCTGCGTACCCACATAGTACTTTGCAGGAATTTGCGGTTGATAATAAGGTGATTGTTATGAGTCGCTCTGAGGCTGTGAGGAAGTTGCACGCTTGGCCTAAAGATTTCGATAGGGCTCTGAAGAGAATTGCTTCCATTGCTTACGAGTTGGATAGCCCATGGGATCCTAATATTAGTTCCGTCTTCAGCAGGGATGATGCGCCTTGGTCTACTCTATATTTTGATCGAGCTGTCACCTTTCACAGCCGACCCGTCACGGAGACCAGCTCCACCTCCGCCACCATGGTATCAACACAGCGTACCATTGATGCTGCCAAGACCACCACCTTGGCCCGATTGATATGCTTCGTGAGGAAAGTCCTCACTCGACAGGGTCGGGTTTCTCCCACCCGGGGGAATTGATGAGGACATCACGCCAGTTGTCAGTTACCTTTTCATGCCTTAATTTATTTTGAGATGTGTTTTGTTTCTTTCTTTTAGTACCACATCGGTTATATCCGAGAAGTTCACTTTGTAAGAGCCTATATAAAGAGGTTCAACCATGGTTCAAAGTCTCGGTCTCGGCCGCCGACTCGGCCGGCACCGAGACGGATCGGTCTCGGCGACTCGGATTGGACTCGGGCGATACGCAAAAAACGCTACATAGAGCGCCAAAAAAATTATGAAAAAATCATGACAAATCATAAAAAAATGTAAACATCCAAATTCATGCATCACATATTCAAAACATATCACCTAACACTCAAAACATAACGTGAAAGCATAAATACAAGCGTCGTCGGTAGAAAAATATCAAAATACATGCATAATATAGTAAATTGCACAAAATAATTCATAAGTACCTGCTAATATAGTCATTTCCACATTGAATTACGAGGAGGCTCCAAATCATCATTATCATCTGGCCCGCGATAAGTATAGAAACCAGGCATATAGTTTCCATAAGGATAATGATATGTTTGTGGGTGAGATCCTGTAGGCTGAGATGATTGGCCAGAGGATCCACTATCAGAGTAATATGGCGGTAGGGGTTGTGCAATATCAGCTCCATGGTGATAATACCCAAAACCTCGATATTCAGTGCTGCTAGTAGAGTAATCACCAGTGCTAGAATAATCAGTGCCAGAATATTGGCCAGATGTCAAACCCAACCCCTGTAAATGGCCTTCAAGACTATAATGACCATGTGAGTAGTAATCATGTTCACTCGAATAATCATCGCTAGAACTGAATTCGACCAACCGATCCAAATGCCTACACTGCTGTGAAATCCCCGCCCGGCCTCCATGATCTGTATCTTGTGTGGCATAATATTGTGAATCCCATGTTAAAGCATCATCTCGTTGGCTTCCACCAACACCATGAGTCTCTTCAACATTACCACCATCACCACCCTCACTGCCGCCATCACCCTCACCACCATCACCCTCACCACCATCATCGCCACCACCATCACCGCTGTCATCATCACCTCCATCACCATCATCACCGCCACTTTCGTCGGTATGACGAATACCTTCATCTAACCAACCTAAGTCATCTGGTGGTAACATCGGCTGTTCTCCCTCACGAATCCACTCATCCAAAATATCATCATCATTGAAAATATTGTTCAGATCAATTGGGTTGTGATAATCATCAGTGTCGCTTTTGCATGTCAAGTTTCTTACTCGCAACCGCATATTGTAATGCACATATACTAGTTTATGCAACTTTTTCATTGCCAACCGGTTGCGCAGTTTTGTATGAATTAGCGACCACGTGCTCCAATTTCTTTCACAACCCGATGAAGAACATGTTTGGCTTAAGACTTTGATGGCAATTTTCTGCAGATTGGGAGCTTCTTCGCCATAATTAATCCACCAATCAGCTGGAAGAGATTGTTGCACTGCTCTTCTAGTTAGTGAGCTTCCAAATTCTCCAACTCCATCCACAAATAATTTATCTGTGAGAATACACATCACAAGTGTTAATATTTGCATAACATTATATCGATGAAATAAATAAATTATTATTACGTCATTAATAGCTCTTGCTTGTTTAGTCAAATCTGGCTCCAATCTTTTAATGACCTCCTTTAATCCATATCTCACTTCTGGATGTGTAGAAAAGTTTTTTGAATATTGGAGTGCTGGATTTAAAAAATATGCTGCAATAATGTAAGCAAACGATTGTTATGATATGACAGTTTCAATTTCTAGTCAACAAATATGATTTCTAGGCAAATGAATTACCAGCAGCATGCAAGTGTCTATGCAATTGTCCCTCCCATCTTCTATCAATGATGTCCCAGTACTTCTTCCAGTTCTTATTTGAGGCCTTTATAGCCAATTTTGCTCTATCCATAGCTTCATATATAATAGATAGTGTAGGTTTCTTGTCCTGGTCCACTATCTTCAAGACTCTAACAAGAGGATCCATAATGTTGAATTCACGCCATTCTGTAGTCGTGCACATTCTTTTCAAATCTTGCTCATAGCGAATAAGGCTTTCAATAGAAATAAACTCGGTGGCAAACTATGTTATACCTGGTCTCAACAAATCTCTATCTTTGGTATATAGCTTCATTAAATTCACCACTTTGAGGCTATTGTAAATGAATGATGTGATCACCTTAGCATCATCCAATGTCTCCTTGACTGATTTCAAAGAGCCAATATCATCAATGCAATGTGCTGCACAGGGAGACCAAAACAAATGTTTTCTCTTCTCCATCAACATGTGACCAGCTGCTTTGAAACTTGCCTCATTATCTGTGACAACCTGCACGATATTTTCTTCGCCAACTTCATCAACAACTTTATCCATTAGCGAGAATATATACTCAGCAGTCTTCGAGATATTAGTGGTATTAACAGTAGTATGGTAGATCATGCTTCTATCACAATAAATCATGAAATTAACAATAGGCTTTCTATTATGAGAACTCCATCCATCACACATGATCGTGCAACCATACTGCGGCCATTTTGTTTTTATTGAAGCAATATATACTCCAATTTCTTTCACTTCCTCCTCTAAATAGAGATTGCCAATCTGGTACCCTGTAGGGCCTTTTATACCTGGACCTGCCTCCGCAATAGTATTAATCATGGCTTGGTAGTAAGGACCACTATCAGCTGCATTGAATGGTATTGCATTGTAGTGAAAGAACTTCGCCACGGATTTCCCAACTTTTTTCATATTCTCAGTTGAGAACATGCTTTTGATTGATTTCTGTTTTGTTGGGAACATGTAAGGATCAATACCACGAGCTGGAATTTCAGCTTCTCTCATAGTCATACTCCGACGCAATCCACGGTTACTCCTGATCCTGAAGGCTGTGAACTACTGCCACCAATATCAACTCCTTCTGCCGATCTCCAAGCCATTTCACGACTTTCTTTCATGGCTTGTTTCAGTTGTCTTCTTTCAACTCCTTCTAAACCACCAACTTCTTCAATTTCATTATCAGAATCTTATTCGGTCACCTCATAGAAATCTTCCTCACTTAAAGATCTCATAAGTCGGTCTTTTTTAGATTTAATGGCCGCTCTTTCTTTGCTACCTTCAGAAAGATGTCGTCTCATTATTTGAGATATCTCTTTTGATACTCGCAAGCATCCTTCCACCTGACCGGGTACATGTGCTATATGCTGCTTCAATCTAGTGATACCACCATGGACTTGTTTCCCACAATAATTGCACTTCACAAGTTTTCTACTTCCACCAACAGGGGTACCATGTTCCCATCCAATATCGCGTTGCTTTGGAGCCATACTGAAATTTAAAAAAATTATCTGTTAAATTAAATTAAAACTAAAATTAACTAAATTAAAAAACATTAAATTAAACTCAATTAAATGAAACTACAATAAATTAAACTAAACTAGTTTATACTAGATTAAGCAACACTAACTTAATTACCTAACTTTAATAAAATAATTAAATTACCTAATTTAATTACAAAACTTTATTAAATTAAATTAACCTAAATTAAGTTAACTAAACTAATTTAAATTAAATTAAATTCAATTAAATGAAACTATATTAAATTAAACTAAACTAATTTATACTAGATTAACCTGCAATAACTTAATTACCTAACTTCAATAAAATTATTAAATTACCTAACTTAATTACAAAACTTTATTAGATTAATTAACCTAAATTAAGTTAAATTAACTTTACCTAAACTAACCTAAATTAAATGACATTAAATGCAAATTAATTAGAGAGAGAGGAACAGAGAGAGGGAAAGAGACGGAGACAGAGGAGAGAGAGAGGAACACAGTGGAGGAGAGAGAGAGACAGAGGGAGAGACAGAGAGAGACTGACAGGGAGAGGGAGAGATACAGAGAGAGAGAGAGTGCGACAGAGAGAGAGATACAGAGTGAGAGAGAGTGCGACAGAGAGAGAGAGAGAGAGATACAGAGTGAGAGAGAGAGTGCGACAGAGAGAGAGATACAGAGTGAGAGAGAGAGATACAGAGTGAGAGAGAGAGAGTGCGACAGAGAGAGAGAGATACAGAGTGAGAGAGAGTGCGACAGAGAGAGAGAGAGATACAGAGAGAGAGAGTGCGACAGAGAGAGAGATACAGAGTGAGAGAGAGAGTGTGTGACAGATAGAGAAAGAGAGATACAGAGTGAGAGAGAGAGTCCGACAGAGACAGAGAGAGAGATACAGAGGGAGAGGGGGAGAGAGAGTCCGACAGAGAGAGAGCGAGAGAGAGAGACAGAGAGAGAGAGAGCGCGCGCCGCTGCGGAGAGAGAGCCGGGAGAGAGAGTAGCTGCGGGGGGAGAGAGAGAGAGAGATAGCGCGCGCGCCGCTGCAGGCCAGAGAGAGAGCGCGCGCCGCTGCGGCCTGCGGGGGAGAGAGACAGAGAAAGAGAGGGAGAGAGAGGCACAGAGGGAGGGAGAGAGAGAGACTGAGAGGGAGAGAGGGGAGGAGTTACCTGCGACGGCGACGGCGACGGCGACGGCTACGGCGACGAGGTCGGACGGCGAGGGCCGGAGGGCGTCGCGGGGGAGACGGCGAGCGCGAGAGAGAGAGAGATCAGATCTGATCTCTCTCTCCCCCGAGCGGATTTTAAGGGGAAAGTCACGGGTCGCCGAGTCGCCCGAGTCGGGTCCGAGTCGGACCCGATCCGGGTCGACTCGGCGATCCACGCCTGACTCGGGCCTCCGAGTCATACCGGAGGCCGCCGAGTCGGATACGACTCGGCCGAGTCGTATCCGACTCGGCCGAGTCGTATCCGACTCGGCCGATCCTTTGTTCCCTGGGTTCAACTCAATGAATAAGTAGACAATAAATAATTAAAACTTTTCCAATTAAAATTTTAGAGCTCTTGGGTTTTGAGATTGGGTGTGAAGCCCGTGGTGCAAGGGGTGTGAAGCCCACGTAAGGGGTGTGAAGCCCAAAGTTATCTGGTTCTTTCTCCAACCCTAATCTCTCTTTTCATTTTTTTCCTTGTAAAACCCTAGTTTTTCTTTTTTATTTGTATTCGAAGGTGATTGCGATCCTGTATTACATCAACATGATATCAATTTAATCTGAAGGGAAAGAAAATTAATTGTTCACGATGTTAGCTTAAATTACTACAGAAGTGCATACTGTTGAAACAATATATACCTAATAACAGTGTTCTAAATTGCGGCCACAGAGGCTACATCGACCGGAAAAATTTATCAAAGATGGGGATATATCGGGGATATATCGGGGATATTTTCAAAAATCGGATGTCAAAATCGGACTATAAATATACATATCTTCTTGTCTTAAATTGCATCTCAATAAGACAATATATGCATAAATTATATAAATCTACATAAAACATCATACTTATTGTTTAAGATATACTTAACTCGATAACTTACATTAAGCCTATGAATCTATAATCACTATCCAAATGTAGAATCTTCAAAAATGTCACATTGTCACATCACTCAAATTACCCAAATACCTAACCTAGAAATTGAGTGTAAAACGCTATATCGGGTCCAAAATCGCCGAAATAGCGGCCGATATATCGGGTCCATGCCTATTTATCAGCGATTTTGAATGAAAAACGCTATATCGGTTTGAATGTGCCAAATCATTGCGGCTAGGTGCCGTAAACGCAATATCGGCGCAATATCGGGGTTATATCGGGGATATTTAGAACACTGCCTAATAACACATCAAAATGGAAAAAAGGCCTATCATTTAAAAATAGAAAGTTCGCCTGCTATTTTGTGATCTAAGTAGAAGTCATTCACTTGCAACATATATGGGAGGAATTATGCCCACTATGGAATAAAAATCGTTTTGCTTTCTTTATGAATTACAGAGGTAATTTACTAAGACCTCCAATTCTTTCACATCTTAGAATATAAATACCATAAGGAAAATAAGATGATATGGATAATAATAACAACACAATGATTTCTACTTAGATCACAGTGTATTGAGCAGGAAGAACCAACCATTGTACAACACTAAAATGCATAGCAGGAGTTTTCCGATTCAGCTATGCTAGATTCCTAAAAGAATAATAAAAAATCAAGTGCTACTTTCATGAATCAAGACATGCATAGACATAGCCAAGGAACAAGGAAGCGAGGTTATACTCCTTAACAGAAAATAAAAATCTTTTTTAAGTTGCTTCTAATCTATCATCGAGCTATTGCCTTCCAGCCTTGATTCCAAGTGAGATCAAAATAAAATATGTTCAAAGTGTCATAATAGCACGAGATCCAGCAACAAAGCTGTATATCATAAAAAATAAGAGGTGAATAAACAATCAAGTTCTAAAACTGGCTTAGTACATATCCTAATCATGTAAATAGTTACAAATTTGGTCAAGAACATAAAAATCATAATTAGAAACATCCTAATTGAGAGACCGAAACATATGCAGTAGATGAAATGTAAGATACATGAATGGCTTATCCCTAGCATTTAGAGCAACTTGGTATTCCCCTGAGCATCCTACCACCAACCCCCACAACACAACAAAGGACTAAAGAACTGATTCTCTGTAAACACCCCATCCCACCCCCCACCAAGCCGTGCATGCACACAAACTATATTACCTCATCTATTTCTATAAAATGTAAATGCTCCCTATTCTAAATTTTTAGAACAATTTGATTTTCTATCAAGTGCCCAAAAAGGTGGCAAATCTGGGTGCCTAGTACCTTTGACTATGTTTCTAAGTCTAATAGTCTGTTAGGTATGGAAAGTGCACTAGTTGCTTGAAATCTCTAATGCCTCTACTTTGCTTGAAACTCCTCCGCTCTCTCCCCTAAATAATGGAGATAATTGTTTTGTTTGTGTTGTTTAAGGTACATGTACCTGTTATGGCTAACTATAAAAATTTTCTCCAGCCATCTACGGAACACCATGTTTTTACTTATTGCTAAATTGCTTCTTAGGATTTGAACCCAGCGCCATATCATAGAAAGTCATATTAGCGTGTCTAGTTGTGCACACTACTAAGAAGTAATGTTATGAGCATGTCAATAATTGATATTGTTCATGATATTAGCTTAATTTTACTGCAACAGTGCACACTACTGAAACATCATATACCTATTAACACATCAAAATGAAACAAAGGACCAAAGGATCATTTAAAATAGAAAGTTCATCTATATTTTTTGTGATCTAAGAAGAAATCATTCACTTCCAGCATATCATTGGAGGGATAATGCCCATCATGGAATAAAGCAGTTAAGGCTCCATCATTAATATACATAGGTAATAACTAAGAGATCCAATTCTTTCACATCCTAGAATACAAGTGCCATAACAAAGAACAGTAATAACAACACAATGATGAAGATGGAGAGTTCAATTTTAAAAAATTTCCAAAAGGTAACTAGTATATTATTGGCATATAGTACCCTGGTTCTACAAAACGTTAAAATGTACTAGTAACAACAAAGTATATTCTCATTAATGACATCAGAAATAGGATTAAGCAATCATTATGTAAAGCTATCACCTGGTAGGGATCTATGGATGTACTCCTTTTTGCCAATCTTTCCCTTTTACTATTATTACAAGCACCATCATTTAACACTGGATCCTAGAGATTGACATAAAACATTCACATGCAATTTAATTACAGAATATAACATTAAAATCACAGAAAAACCTTTAAGCATAATTTAAATATAACACACTATTGTTGATGATTTCTTTCCTCTAAAAAAATGGGAATACAAAAAAAGCGCAACTTAAAATCAAAACCCCCAGTAGCATCTTTATCAATGTTAAAGTGATGAAATAATGTCAGGTTATTATTAACTAAAGACAGAATTTAAATCAGGAAGGATATCATTAACATAGCATAAAAGTGATGCATAGACTTTCTTAATCATCCATTGGAGAAAAAGAATTGACTATTAACACAAGTCATAACAGAAACTAACCTTGTCACTGAATTGCAATTAATCCCCCATGAATTCTGTTCTTTTGCAGAATCTGCTACCTAAAACACCTCAGTTGCTGGGTTTGGAACAGAAAAAAATGATACCCGGGTCAAATTCGGGAACCAAGCATTTGCGTAAGTGTTAAACCAATTAAAAGAACTAAAAAGTAAACTTGTTTTTTTTCTCCCTGAGAATCAAGAAAGCGATAATTGTAGAAGAAAACAACCCAATGTGAAAAGAAAAGAAAATAAAGACAAAATTGTCAATCTTTACTTATTTAAACTAGGATTATTACCTTAATTAGCAATTGGTCAGTGGAATCATCAAGCACTTGGATAATGATCCGATCGCAGAGGACACATGCACCTGTTAACATTAACCGGCCCCAAAAAAAGGAACAGTCAACAAACAAAACGAAATCAAAGAAGATGAAGAAGAAAAAGAAATAGGGAGAAGAAAAAAAAAAGAGAAAAATACCTTTATTCCGCTGTAAATAGGGATCTGGACAAGAACCATTGGATAGTTAGGGAACTTTCCATTTCTAGATCGTCGGTGATCTTTGACACCTTGATTTGCTTGCATCCCGATCGTGAGAAAGGGGTAAATTTCTTTTTGATTTGGTTAGGTTTGAGATTGGCTTTGAGAGAGCAAGAGAAAGAGGTAAGTGGAGGGTTTTGGGGTTTTCGTTTTGGGTTTCAGAGAGAGAGAGATGCGTTTAAAAAGGTATTTTATTGTTGAGGGGTTATAATCCAACGGCTAAGCTCTCCCCAGATCAGACTTGGACATATTTCAAACAAGATTCGTTGAGTGTTTAAAAAGGATTTATTAATGAGGCATTAATATAACGGCTAGTCTCTCCCCAGATCAGACTCGGCCAGATTTCAAACTAGAGTCGGTTGACGGGTATTTTTTTGACTCTCTTTTTTTGGGGTCTTTAGCATACGCCTTTTTTATTTTGAGAATTACATATTTCTTTCTGTAGATGGCCTTGTGTTTTTTGAATTGTTTCGCAAATCGTCTCTTTTTTCAATGGGTGTTCAAGACAAATTAATTTATGCTGAATTTTAACAAATTAAATCATGGTTAAATTAATTTTTATGGCATACAACATAAAAACTGAGCTCTATGCTATCAATATTAGTCCTATTTTATTAATTATATTTCTTTAATTAATCCATTTTATTTTTTAATTAATTAGTACAATTATTTGAGATTGATAACTTAGTAATATTATATGTTATAAAATTAGGTGAACAATGATTCAGTTTCTTAAAAAAATTACTTAAAATTTGTTGACTTTTTATTGATAAAAGGCATATTTGCATATATTAAAAAAGACAAAAAGTTGGGTATAGAGTACTAGTGGCTTGGCCCACTAGCAACACCCTTCCTTCTCAAAAGGGATGTCTCAAGTTTAATTCTCACAGTTGTCGAATGAGGGATTTAACTTGAATAATTATTGTTGTGCGTGTTTGTAAAGACTGAGGGTGACCACCAGCTTCTTTCTCAAAAAAAAAAAGTTGAGAATGTAAATATACATAAAGCGAGATCAAATATGTTACTTTCTTAGAAAACATTAGGGTATTATAAAATTCACTTGTTTTTTTGAAGCAAAAGACCCAGCTAGATCTTAAACTTGAAAACTCATAAGCTAACACCTCTTTTTTATTACCACTTGAGGCTTGAATTGGACTCTCCCATCCACACATATTATCGATGAGTTAGGTCTCAGTGATATAGTTGATTTGAGTTTTTAGCTTGGTAGTTCTTTTTGTGGCTACTAAGTAATGAGGAAAAATTCAAAATCGTCTAAGATTTTTTAATGCTCGAAATAATGTAGTTCCACCAACATAGTAAATGGCTAAAATGAAAAATCAATATTACATATTTATCCTTAGTTTATTTATATAACTTATGTCTCCTTGAGTTTTTGAATTAATTTGCATATATGCTCTTAAGTGAGCTAAGAGTTAAACATGCCGCAAAAATAAAGATTCAAAAAGAATTGAATCATACAATCGAGTGTGATTATTTGCACCCCACAAAAGTGATGAGCACACCCACTCCAAAACTATGAAACTGTCATTTATTTTTTGGACACTTTTACCCTTATGGAAAAAGACCAAAATGCCCCCCTCTTCCTAATTCTTCCCCTCCTCCCTTCATCGTTCGTTGTCACAATCCCCTCTCCCACTCCTTCCTCCTCTTCCTCGCGCAGGCGGCTATGTGCGACGCGCCCCCCCACCGTGATCCCCTCTTCTTCTCCCCCTCTTTCTCACCCTGACGGGTAACCTGTCACCGCCTTCGCGAGGAAGAGGAGGAAGGAAAGGGAGCGAGAGAGAGGATATTTTGGAAGAATGAGTGCATTTTTAAGGGTGTGCTTATTAATTAGTTGGGTGTGTTAAGTAGCGAGTGTGCTCATCACTTTGTGGGTGCAATAACTGCTAATAAATTTTTCTTATATGACTAATTTATTCTCTACACATAACCATCTATCTTATATATTGTTATTGTCTCTCTATTCTTTCCTATCGCATCTCTTAAAACCCATTTTGCAAAAGAATCTGACAGATCAATTGCACATTGCACCTTTAATTTTGAAAGTATTGTGATGATTATAAAATTTGATGGACCTAGTTAAGTTGTGACAAGGTTTTTGATAGTTCAAGCATTCAACTAATCCTTTCATAACAAAGAGAGGTCAAATCTGTGGGAGTATGATGTTAATCAATATGATTTATAATTATTATTCTTATATGCCATCTTTGATATTGACAATACCTCAAAGCAACAAAAATTAAAAATTGGAGAAATCTTTCCAATTCAAGGAAACTTCAAAAGATATACAAACTTCAGCATGGTCTCTCTATATGGGACAGTGTGCTAATCTTAGTACTTCTAGTCTCTGAAGAAATCTTCAGTCTTTGAGCTATTTCGTTATGCTCTAATTAATGAAACGTCGGGGGATAGGGGTGGGGGGATTTACCTTACGGTTTTATCTCAAGAAATCTTAGTACCTCTAGAGATTGTTTCTAAAGAACACATTTCTTATTCAAAACGGGCAGATGCCATACATATATCACAGTCGCTGCTAAAATCTTGCACGCCACACATCGTGACAATTGCATCTTACTCCCATTGAAGTGCAGAGAGCACAAGAAAAGTTATAGCGGAAAGATTCAACCACTTCATGTGAAAGTGAAGAAAATAGAAAATCTACTTTCTAGCATTAGACGCTTGAGGACAGTACGGCATGAGTTAGAAATGAACTACACTCACTTTAGGATACAGTCACCCATATACAAATTTGTATAGCTCATATGAATATATTACAAAAGTTATAATTAAGAATGTTATGTATATAGTCAAATACGAAGTATAATAATAAAAATCAAGGTAGTAAATGCTCGCTTACATATGAAATATGTAACATTGCATAGACACAATATTAATAATTGTGAATAATGTCAAATAGGATCTTACTATCAACTCATGACAAAGAGTTCTAAACTTATTTCACAAACATAAAAATTGATGAAGAGCCCATGTAGCAATATGTATTATACAGAGTATATATTGCAGCGAACACATGAACTGTAAGCTTGGAGGGCCGATCTTTAGGAGTTGTCTGGATGCACCTCAAACTGACTAAAACCATCTTTCTTACAAAACCATCTTTCTTGCAAGTCCTTCCATCTCTGAAGTAATACCTAAAGCTTGTAGGTCCCCATAGTGATCTAGATGGTCAAGTATCCAATGTGGAAAGTAGATTTCACTACTATTCTGGATAGCTACATTTAAATTTTTTCTACCTCTTGCCATTTCAAGTATCATCATCCTGTAACTGTAGACATCTGACTTGCTAGATACAACTCCAAAATTCCTAGAGAAAACTTCAGGGGCAATGTGTTAGGATATTGTCTTGTTTTCAAGAGGAGATGATGGTCCAAGAAGATCCAATCGAATTGGAGAATAAGAAAAAAAGCATATCCTTCCTGCAAATTGAAATGAATCCTATTCCATGTTATAGAAAGTCAGATTAGTGGATTTAGTTGTTCAAAATACTAGGAAGTAATGTTATAAGAGTGTCAATGGTTAATATGAACATATCAATTTGATCTAAAGGGAAGGCAAATTAATTGGTCATGATATTAGCTTAACTTTACTGGAGAAGTGCATATTGCTAAAGCATCAAATACCTAATAACACATCAATATGAAATAAAGACCTAAGAATTATTTAAAAAGAAAGTTCACACAACATTTTTTGTTATCTAAGTAGAAGCGATTCATTTCTAGCATATCATGAAAGGTCACTCCCATACCTAACTTTTGCTAGTCCTTGAGCAACATAAAACCTAAAAAGAAAAGAAAAGTCTTAACTCATTTTCGCAGGAATCACAATTGCACTTATCACATACAACAAGCCGTTAAACCCCTATATTATCTCAGTGGACAAGTGTTGTCTCGTGAGGTCTTGCAGTGAATATACTCACAAAATTCGAAGAAAGAACAAAGATGTTAAGAAATAAAAGGAAAAAATAAGAAAAAAGAAAATTAAGAATAAAGAAAAAGAAAAGGAAATAGAAATAAAGAAAAAGAAAATCATTCATTTTTTTTCCTACAACAAGCATCACTAGCAAATAAGATCCTAAGTTTCCACAAGTTTTCATTTTCAAGTTCAATCTCAAATTAACAAATCCTATCATCTTATCCCAAAGACTCAAATCCTATGTTTCACACCATCTTTCCTAAATTTTTCGATCATATACATCTTTGTGAAGGTGATATAGTTCTTAGCTTGGGATTTTTGATTCAAACTTTTCATACATTAAATTTATTTATATTTTTTGTCAACTGTTCTCACTATCTTTCGCGTAAATACCAAGACATCCCGAGACCAAGATACCTAGCTACTTGATAATTAAATTAGTTGCTTTATTATTTTTGTCAACTATTTTAACTATCTTTCTAAGGCTTTCCGAGACCAAGATACCTAGCTACTGAAAAATTAAATTAGTTGTTTTATTATTTTTTTGTCAACTATTCTAACTATCTTTCGCGTAAATACCAAGGCTTCCTGAGACCAAGATACATAGCTACTTGATAATTAAATTAGTTGTTTTATTGTTTTTTTTAAGTTTCAAAGTATTACCACTTTGTTGGCTATGATGTTTCAAGTATTACCACTCTGTCGCTTTTAAGCACATGTAGCCACTTCTTTTTTTGTCAACTGTTCTAACTATCTTTCGCGTAAATACCAAGGCTTCCCGAGACCAAGATACCTAGCTACTTGATAATTAAATTAGTTGCTTTATCATTTTTGGGTCAACTGTTCTAACTTTCTTTCGCGTAAATACCAAGGCTTCCCGAGACCAAGATACCTAGCTACTTGATAATTAAATTAGTTGCTTTATCATTTTTCGGTCAACTGTTCTAACTATCTTTCGCGTAAATACCAAGGCTTCCCGAGACCAAGATATCTAGCTACTTGATAATTAAATTAGTTGCTTTATCATTTTTTGGTCAACTGTTCTAACTATCTTTCGCGTAAATACCAAGGCTTCCCGAGACCAAGATACCTAGCTACTTGATAATTAAATTAGTTGCTTTATCATTTTTCGGTCAACTGTTCTAACTATCTTTCGCGTAAATACCAAGGCTTCCCGAGACCAAGATACCTAGCTACTTGATAATTAAATTAGTTGCTTTATCATTTTTCGGTCAACTGTTCTAACTATCTTTCGCGTAAATATCAAGGCTTCCCGAGACCAAGATACCTAGCTACTTGATAATTAAATTAGTTGCTTTATCATTTTTGGATCAACTGTTCTAACTATCTTTCGCGTAAATACCAAGGCTTCCCGAGACCAAGATACCTAGCTACTTGATAATTAAATTAGTTGCTTTATCATTTTTCGGTCAACTGTTCTAACTATCTTTCGCGTAAATACCAAGGCTTCCCGAGACCAAGATACCTAGCTACTTGATAATTAAATTAGTTGCTTTATCATTTTTCGGTCAACTGTTCTAACTATCTTTCGCGTAAATACCAAGGCTTCCCGAGACCACGATACCTAGCTACTTGATAATTAAATTAGTTGCTTTATCATTTTCGGTCAACTGTTCTAACTATCTTTCGCGTAAATACCAAGGCTTCCCGAGACCAAGATACCTAGCTACTTGATAATTAAATTAGTTGCTTTATCATTTTTCGGTCAACTGTTCTAACTATCTTTCGCGTAAATACCAAGGCTTCCCGAGACCACGATACCTAGCTACTTGATAATTAAATTAGTTGCTTTATCATTTTTCGGTCAACTGTTCTAACTATCTTTCGCGTAAATACCAAGGCTTCCCGAGACCAAGATACCTAGCTACTTGATAATTAAATTAGTTGCTTTATCATTTTTCGGTCAACTGTTCTAACTATCTTTCGCGTAAATACCAAGGCTTCCCGAGACCAAGATACCTAGCTACTTGATAATTAAATTAGTTGCTTTATCATTTTTGGTTCGGTCAAATAACTATCTTTCGCGTAAATACCAAGGCTTCCCGAGACCAAGATACCTAGCTACTTGATAATTAAATTAGTTGTTTTATCATTTTTTGTCAGCTATTATAACTATCTTTCGCGTAAATAACAAGGCTTCCCGAGACCAAGATATCTAGCTACTTGGTAGTTGTTTTATTATTATTTTTCTGAATTTTCAAAGTATTACCACTTCATTGGCTATGATGTTTCAAATTATTACTACTTCGTCGCTTTTAATCACATGTAACCACTTTTTTTCTCAACTTGTCTAGCTATCTTTTGCGTAAATACTAAGGCTTCCCGAGACCAGATATCTAGCTACTTGATGATTAAATTAGTTGTTTTATTATTATTTTTCTGAAACTTCAAAGTATTACCACTTCATTGGCTATGTTGTTTCAAAATATTACCACTTTGTCGCTTTTACTCACATGTAACCATTTCTTTCTCAACTTGTCTAACTATCTTGCGCGTAAATACCAAGGCTTCCCGAGACCAAGAAATCTAGCTACTTGATAATTAAATTAGTTGTATTATTATTTTTCTGAAGTTTCAAAGTATTACAACTTTATTGGCTATGATGTTTCAAATCATTACCATTTTGTCACTTTTAATCACATGTAACCACTTCTTTTTTCTCAACTTGTCTAACTACCTTTTGCGCAAATATCAAGGCTTTCTGAGACCAAGATAATTAAGATTTGTTGTTTTTGTGTGTGTTTTTTAGAAGTATTTTAGGTTATCTTCATCATCCCAAGCTTTAAACTATTGTGTATGTGAGATACATAATCACGTAAACAAATTCTAGATGGTCAATTTTAGGATTTTTTTGACTCGCCTATGAGAATTAAAGATTCTCTCATCTTGATTTTGCCATTGAGTTCAAACTTATAGTCACTTAATTACTTAAAACTAGTTAACTTAACTGCAAAAAAATTAGTTAGTAAAAGAAAAAAAATCTAGAAAGAGAAAAAGAAAAAGAAAATCTAGAAAAGAAAAAGGAAAAGGATTTAAAACCTATGAGGTAAAGAATTCCCAGAAAGAAAAGGAAAAAGAAGTCCTATAAAGAATTAAAAACCTAGAAAAAGATCCCCCATACCTAAACCATGCCATGTCCTAATGCAAACACAAGGATGCTAAATCAATGTCATGCAAATAAACCAAACCCCATGCAGATCAATTGTGCACAAAAAATATTGGTCGACTATTACCCTAAAATTGTTTCAGTTTTCTTTTGACTTTTCTAGTGCAGGCATTTGCCAAAGATTACCAATTTGTTTACAAGATGGCTGAATTTGAGAAACTATGGTCAATTTGGTGAGAAAAGTTATGGTTGTGGCTGATGATTGCTTTTACAAGGTACATGTACCTGGTATGGCTACTTACATAAAAATCTCTCCAGCAATTTACTGAACACATTGTTGTTACTTGTTGCTAAATTACTTTTTAATATTTGAAAGTCATATTAGTGGCTTTTAGTTGTGCAAACTACTAGGGAGTAATGTTATGAGAGGGTCAATAGTTGATATGGACATGATATCAATTTGGTCAGAAGGGAAGGCAAATTAATTGTTCACGATGTTAGCTTAATTTACTATAGAAGTGCATACTGTTGAAATACTATATACCTAATAACACATCAAATGAGAAAAAGACCTATCATTTAAAAATAGAAAGTTCACCTGCTATTTTGTGATCTAAGTAAAAGTCATTCACTTGCAACATATCTGAGAGGAATTATGCCCATTATGGAATAAAACAGTTTTGGTTTCTTTATGAATACAGAGGTAATTAACTAAGACCTCCAATTCTTTCACATCTAAGAATACAAATACCATAACGAAAATAAGATGACATGAATAATAATAACAATACAATAATTTCTACTTAGATCACAGTGTATTGAGCAGGAAGAATCAACCATTGTACAACACTAAAATGCACAGCAAGAGTTTTCCAATTCAGCTCTACGGGGTTCCGAAAAGAATAATAAAATACCAAGTGCTACTTTAATGAATCAAGACATGCATAGATATAGTTAAGGAAGAAGGAAGCGAGGTTATACTCCTTAAACAAAAATAAAGATCTTTTTAAGTTGCTTCCATTCTATCATCGGGCTATTGCCTTCCAGCCCAAGTGAGATCAAAATAAAATATGTTCAAAGTGTCATAATAGCACAAGATCCAACAACAAAACTGTATATCATAAAAAATATGAGATGAATAAACAATCCAGTCCTAAAATTGGCTTAGTACATATCCTAATCATGTAAATAGTTACAAATTTGGTCAAGAAAATAAAAATCATAATTAGAAACATCCTAATTGGGAGATCGAAACATCCTAATTGGGAGATTGAAACATATGCAGTAGATGAAATGTAAGATACAAGAATGGCTTATCCCTGGCATTTAGATCAACTTGGTATTCCCCTGAGCATCCTACCACCAACCCCCACAACACAACAAAGGACTAAAGGATTGATTCTCTGTAAACACCCCATCCCACCCCCCCACCAAGCCGTGCATGCACACAAACTATATTACCTCATCTATTTCCATAAAATGTAAATGCCCACTATTCTAAATTTTCAAAATAATTTTATTTTCTATCAAGTGCCCAAAATAGGTGGCCAATATGGGTGCCTAGTAACTTTGTCTATGTTTCCAAGTCTAATAGTCTGTTAGGTATGGAAAGTGCACTAGTTGCTTGAAAATCTCTAATGCTTCTACTTTGCTTGAAACTCCTCCGCTCTCTCCCTTAAATAATGGAGATAATTGTTCTCTTTACGTGTTGTTTAAGGTACATGTACCTGTTGTGGCTAACAATAAAAAAAATTTCCAGCCATCTACAGAACACCATGTTTTTTACTTATTGCTAAATTGCTTCTTAGGATTTGAACCCTGCGCCATATCATAGAAAGTCAGATTAGTGTGTTTAGTTGTGCACACTACTAAGAAGTAATGTTATGAGCGTGTTAATAATTGATATTGGTCATGATATTAGCATAAGTTTACTGCAAAGGTGCATACTGTTGAAACATCATATACCTATTAACACATCAGAATGAAACAAAGGACCTAAGGAGTAAGGATCATTTAAAATGGAAATGTAACGCCCCGATCCTAAAGATACGGAGACGTTATGGCGACGCATATACGCGAGGAAAATACCCCACGCATACGCGCTAAGCCTAAATTGTAACCTGAACAAGCTATAAATCTGAACCATAATAATCAAGGACCACTGCAATAATACATATAATGACTACACATGATCTCAATGAAATAAGGAATAGAATGGAAGCAAAATGTGATATACAGGAATCAAAGAACAATAGCAGAAATAAGAATGCAAGAATACCAGAATAAAAAGGAAGGGAGAATCCAGCTCCTTGCAAAGCGTACCGTCTCATCGAACACCTGCACATTAGAACAACCGTCCAATAGCTGGACGTGCAAACCCAGGGTCGTCAGAACGCGACCATAATGAGTGTGTGTGTAAAGGGAAAACAGCTCGTACAGAAGAAACCATGTGCATATATAATAGTAAGAACAACTGCAGATAGAAGGACTACATAACCAAATAAATAACTGAACAGTAACACATGATAACAACATGAATACAGATAGAAGACAACTGGCACAACTGTAAATATGCAATCAATGTCAAGGCGTGTAATCTATCACATGTCACTAGGTTGGCATCCAAGTCTGGTCACAAGTCTGGTCTTGGTTACAATCATTTGGTCCTGGTTACAATCATGTATACAGTCATGTGTCATAAGGCAGGGTAACCATTCAGGATACAATACAGGGTGTAACCTAGCATATCACTGGTTGCTATACAATCCAGTCATGGATATGGTTATATGTCTATCACAGTGATATAAATGTACAGTTAGATGATTGTGGTCAGTCACAATTCAATAACAATTTATTATTAATTATGTCAGCGAATACCAATTGCCACCTGTAATAGGCGCATCCCATACTACGCCTACTACATGTGTCAATCAGAGTCCTAAGTTATTGAAATTAATAGAAGAGACTTTGTTCATGCTTTAGGTGGGTCCCGTACATACCCGGGACCACGGCCCAGATGCCTGGCGCTGAACCAGGCCCTACCGCCAGGTAGTCAGTAACAGTAACAGTACTCACAGTATCACTGTGGAACAGTAAACTCACAGTAGCACTGTGGAACAGTAAACAGATGGGATGTCAGTCATCCCCCGGAACCCTGCAGTGGAACCGTATTTCGGCTGCGCAACCTGTATCCTAGGTCCACCCAAAATACAGACGCTGTCTCTTCCATCAATTTCCCCAATCCCGGTGTAAGTTGTCCATTTACATTATTATTTATTCAATTCAGTTACATCAGTCAATGTCCATATTATCTAGAACACTGGGATGATATGGTGACAGTAACAATAACAGTACAGTAACAGTAAATCAGTGATCGTATACACGGTGAACAATATCAGTAACAGTGAACAATAACAGTAACCGTGTATACGATGAACAATAGGACTGTACAGGGTGTTACGGTCAACAATCTTGTCCCATTAACTTTCAGTAATATGCATAGTATTGTTATCAGTTAGATGTCATATAGTTAGTCAAGTTATCTAAATGGTATCAGGATATTTATTCTGAATCAGCAATGTAGTCTTCCGGGGTTTGTTGATTATGTATTTAATACGTGAATGTGAACATGAGCAATAATTGACATGCATAAACAGTAATTAAACATGAACACTGTTTAAACCTAATAATGTATATAGAAACCAGTTAAAAGCACTCATATATAATAATATCAAAATACTCAATAAGAAAATAAGGAACACTCACATGAAATGACGTAGTTTTGGAACCAAATCACCGTCTGGTCTTCACCGCACGAACTGGTACGAATCGCTAGATCATCCCATGGACCGGTTTCCGAATCGCCAGTCTATCGGGTCCAGGTCTCCCGCAACGGTCCGGATCTCACGTTACCGAGTTCGAATCACACGAGCGAGTCTGTAACTGTTGTAACATGATCTTATATATTGTAACATGATCTTATATAAAAACCAGTAAGTCAACCATATAGTTAGAGTGAAAAATCACATGGAGATGGTGATTGGCTGGGGATTGAAACATGAAAGAAGACAATCCTCTTATGGATAACCTTATAGCAGCTTAAGACCAATATTATTCAAAATCCAATAAAAATTTTGTATATGACCAATATTCATCAAAGGCCCATGTCAAGCTCCCATATCTCTTATAGCTCGAACACAAATTCCCATGACAAACTCCATATCACTGATTCACTATATTGAGGAGAGACATGGGGATACAATCCATCTTAGACCGAGTACAATGTCCCAAGAAAGATATTTCATTAAATAACTACATATTACCATAAATTCAACAAGTGGTTCACATGAGATTAAAAAGGCAATATCTTTTATATCTCAGCACCAAAACCCAGCCAGAAAGCATCATACCTGAAGACTTGAGCAAGGATCACACAAATTCCTAACACAAAAAAAATCCCATTAAAATCAATTATCTATTAACTAAAGTCAACAGCGCTCGTAAGAAAATACAAACTTATACAATCCACGGTAAACACTAAGCCCGACACAAAATTAGCGAACCCAATTTTACACTAGAATTCAGCAAGCGCTATAAAAATAATATTAAACAAAAATTAAAAGACCCATGTTTTTTTTTATGAGGTCAACACTCGGTTCCAACGTCAAAAATCTTACCAATGATCAAAGAGCTT
This sequence comes from Agave tequilana, assembly GCA_038442645.1. Lineage (NCBI taxonomy): Eukaryota > Viridiplantae > Streptophyta > Magnoliopsida > Asparagales > Asparagaceae > Agave > Agave tequilana. The sequence continues at coordinate 73,852 of JAVJIF010010159.1, read as the reverse complement.
CACATAAGAACAAAGACCAGGCTAGAAAAACAATACCCAATTCTAAGATTAAGAGAAATGATTGAAATTAATTATTAAATAAAAAAAAGAAACAAGATAAAAGATTCTCACGGGGGGTGTTGGCTGCGTGGGCTGTGGCGGCATGGAGGAGATCCAGCCAGCAGGGGAGCTGGGCTGCCGTGGGAGGAGAGAGAGACCGGGGGCGCTGGTTGCTCGGGCGTTGCTCCACGGGTGCTGCCATGTGGAGGCTGGCGGCCTGGAGGCAAGGGAAGAGGGGACGCCGCCCTGCTGGAGGTGTTGCTGGAGCCAAAGGAGGGAGACATCCTGGATTGGTGGCGGGGATCGCCGGAGCTACTCACGGCAAGGGATGAGGGGATGGGGTTGCGTGAGATGTAGGCGGCTGGATTGGGAGAAGAAATAGAGATTAGGTTTTAGGTTAGGTTAAGATTAGGATTATATAGGGGGTGTAATTGTGTTGTGGGTTTCGGGTTTCGGGTTGGAACATGGATAAAAGATTGATGGGTAAGAAATAAGTAAAAGGGTAATAAAGATTAAATAAAATGGTGGGTGCCATTTTGCAACAAAAGCCAAAGTGGCTAAGTGGTTTGTGCTGTCAATGTGGGAAGGATGGTAACGGGTTCAAGGCTTGAAAGGAGCAGTCAGTTGTTTTGATAAATATTTTGGGGGACCCCTTCATTCAAGAACCCATAAAAGGCTATAATGGTTGGGGCATGCTATTTGTTTGTGGGGGACCCGGGTTCGAAACCTGTCACTTGCGGTTTTCAAATTTTTTTTTTTTTTTTTATTATTTTTTTGAAGGAAAAGAATTTGGGCCTGCTATTGGGCTTGGGCTCAGTTTGGAAAATAAAGACAAGGGAGGAAAATTATATGATGGGCTTGGGCTTGAAACAAAGGAGAATAGGAATAAGAAAAATGGGATAAATAAAACATTTAATCATGATGGTGATGATCGAGAATTAATTAGTAATAATTAAAATAATATCTAAACTTTAAAGATGACAATTTTCTTAAAACAAAATACACATACACTTTATAGGTATTATTTTTCACAATTAATTCATGTATTGCAAGGTATGGGTATTACAGGAAAGTTCACCTATATTTTTTGTGATCTAAGTAGAAATCATTCACTTCCAGCATATCATGGGAGGGATTATGCCCATCATGGAATAAAACAGTTAAGGTTCCTTTATGAATATACCTAGGTAATAACTAAGAGATCCAATTCTTTCACATCCTAGAATATAAATGCCATAACAAAGACAGTAATAACAACACAATGATGAAGATAGGAGAGTTCAATTCTAAAAAAATTCCTAAAGGTACCCTGATTCTACAAGGCATTAATATGTACTAGAAATAACAAAGTATATTCTCATTAATGACATCAGAAATAGGATTAAGCAATCAATTTGTATAGCTACCAAACACCTGGCTAGGGGTAAGCAATCTATGGATGTGCTCCCTTTTGCCAATCTTTCCCTTTACTATTATTACAAGCACCATCATTTAACACTGGATCCTAGCGATTGGCATATAAAACATTCACATTCAATTTAATTACAGAATATAACAATAAAATCACAGAAAAGCTTTTAGCATATTTTAACATATAACAGACTATTGTTGATGATTTCTTTCCTCTAACAAAATGGGAATACAAAAAAAGGCAACTTAAAATCAAAACCCCAAGTAGTATCTTTATCAATGTTAAAGTGATGAAATAATGTCAGGTTATTATTAACTAAAGACAGAATTTGAATCAGGAAGGATATCATTAACGAAACATAAAAGTGATGTAGAGACTTTCTTAATTATCCATTGGAGAAATAGAATTGACTATTAACACAGGTCATAACAGAAACTAAACTTGTCACTGAATTGCAATTAATCCCCCATGAATTCTGTTTTTTTGCAGAAGCTGCTACCAAAAACACCTCGGTTGCAGGGATTGGAACAGAAAAAAATGATACCCGGGTCAATTTGGGAACCAAGCATTTGCGTAAATGTTAAACCAATTAATGAACTAAAAAAGTAAACTTGTTTTTTCTCCCCGAGAATCAAGAACGCGATAATTGTAGAAGAAAACAACCCAATGTGAACAGAAAAGAAAAGAAAGATGAAATTGTCAATCTTTACTAATTTAAACTAGGATTATTACCGTAATTAGCAATTGGGTCGGTGGAATCATCAAGCACTTGGATAATGATCCAATCGCAGAGGAAAAAAATGATACCCGGGTCAAATTCGGGAACCAAGCATTTGCGTAAATGTTAAACCAATTAAAGAACTAAGTAAATTTGTTTTTTCTCCCCGAGAATCAAGAAAGCGAGAATTGTAGAAGAAAACAACCCAATGTGAAAAGAAAAGAAAAGAAAGATGAAATTGTCAATCTTTACTTATTTAAACTAGGATTATTACCTTAATTAGCAATTGGGTCGGTGGAATCATCAAGCACTTGGATAATGATCCGATCGCAGAGGACACATGAACCTGTTAACATTAAACGGCTCCAAAAAAAAAAAAGGAACAGACAACAAACAAAACAAAATCAAAAGAAGAAGAAGAAGAAATAGGGAGAAGGAAAAAAAAAGAGAGAACAATACCTTTATTCCGCTGTAAATAGGGATCTAGACAAGAACCATTGGATAGCTAGGGAACTTTCCATCTCCAGATCGTCGGTGATCTTCGACGCCTTGATTTGCTTGCATTCAGATCGTGAGAAAGGGGTAAATTTCTTTTCGATTTGGTTAGGGTTTGAGATTGGGCTTTGAGAGAGCAAGAAAAAAAGGTAAGGGGAGGGGTTTTTGAGTTTTCGTTTTGGGGTTTTCGTTTTGGGTTTCAGAGAGAGAGAGAGAGATGCGTTTAAACAGGTATCTTATTGTTGAGGGGTTAATCCAACGGCTAAGCTCTACTCAGATCAGACTTGAACAGATTTCAAACAAGGTTCGGTGAGTGTTTAAAAAGGTATTTATTAATGAGGCATTAACTAATGGCTAACCTCTCCCCAGATCAGACTCGGCCAGATTTCAAACTAGAGTCGGTTGAGATCCTAACGGGTATTTTTTTGAATTTTTTTGGGTCTTTTAGCATACTTCTTTTTTATTTTGAGAATTACATATTTCTTTCTGTAGATGGCCTTGTGTTTTTTAAATTGTATTGCAAATCGTCTCTTTTTTCAATGGTTGTTCAAGACTAATTAATTTATGCTGAATTTTAACAAATTAAATCATGGTTAATTAATTTTATGGTTTACAACATGAAAACTGAGCTCTATTCTATCAATATTGGTCCTATTTTATTAATTATATTGCTTTAATTAATCCATTTTATTTTTTAATTAATTAGTACAATTATTTGAGATCGATAACTTAGTTATTTTATATGTAATAAAATTAGGTGAACTATGATTCAGTTTCTAAAAAAAAATAACTCAAATTTTGTTGACTTTTTATTGATAAAGGGCATATTTGCATATATTAAAAAAATAAAAAGTTTGGTATAGAGTACTAATGGCTTGGCCCACCGGTAACACCCCTTCTTCTCAAAAGGGATGTCTCAAATTTAATTCTCACAGTTGTCGAATGAGAGATTTAATTTGGATAATTAGTGTTGTGTGTTTTTGTAAAGACTTGAGGGTGACCTCTAGCTTCTTTCTCAAAAAAAAAAAAAAAAAGGTTCGGTACGAAAATATACATAAAGCGAGATCAAGTAACAACTTTCTTAGAAAACATTAGGGTATTATAAAATCCACTTGTTTTTTTAAGCAAAGGACCCAGCTAAATTTTAAACTTGGAAACTCATGAGCTAACCGCCCCCTTTTATTAACACTTGAGTCTTGAATTGAACTCTCCCATCCACACATATTATCAATGAGTCAGATCTTAGTGATATAGTTGATTTTACTTATTAGTTTGATAGTTTTTTTGCGTCTACTAAATAACGAGGGGAAAAATCAAAATGTCTAAGATTTTTGGATGCTCGAAATAATGTAGTTCCACCACCATAGTAGATGGCTAAAATGAATAATCAATATTACATATTTATCCTTAGTTTATTTGTATTACTTATATCTTCTTGTATTTTTGAATTAATTTACATATATGCTATTAAGTGAGCTCAGAGTTAACATGCCCAAAAATAAAAATTAAAAAGAATTGAATCATACAATCGAGTGCGATTATTTGCACCCCACAAAAGTGATGAGCACACCAGCTCCAAAACTATGAAACTATCATTTATTTTTAAACACTTTTAGCCTTATGAGAAAAGACCAAAATGCTTCCCTCTTCCTCATTCTTCCCCTCTCTTTCTCCTTTCACCACTCGTCGTTGCGATCCCCTCCCACTCCTTCCTCCTCTTCCTCGCGTAGGCGGCGATGGGGACGCGGCCCCCCACCGTGATCCCCTCTTCTTCTCCCTCCTCTTTCTCACCCCGACGGGTGACCTGTTGCCGCCTTCGCGAGGAATAGGATGAAGGAAAGGGAACGAGAGAGAGGACATTTTGGGAAGAATGAGTGCATTTTTAAGGGTGTGCTTATTAATTAGTTGGTGTGTTAGTGAGTGTGCTCATCACTTTGTGGGTGCAATAACTGCACTTGATACAGTCTAATAAATTTTTCTTATGTGACTAATTTATTCTCCATACAAAACTATCTATCTTATATGTTGTTATTGTCTCTCTATTCTTTCCTGTCACATCTCTTAAAACCCATTTAGCAAAAGAATCTTACAGATCAATTGCACAGTGCACCTTTAATTTTGAAAGTATTATGATGATTATAAAATTTGGCGGACCTAGTTAAGTTGTGACAAGTTTTTTGATAGTTCAAACATTCAACTAATCCTTTCATAACAAAGAGAGGTCAAATCTGTGGGAATATGATGTTAATCGATACGATTTATAATTATTATTCTTGTATGCTATCTTTGGTATTGACAATACCTGAAAGCAAAAAAAATTAAAATTAGAGAAATCTTTCAAATTCAAGAAAACTTCAAAAAATATACAAACCTCAACATGGTCTTCCTATTTAGGACAGTGTGCTAATCTTAGTGCTTCTATTCTCTGAAGGATCAATTGTGAATGTATTTACATATTTGTAACATTCAGTCTTTAGGTTATTTCGTTATGCTCTTATTAATGAAACGTCGGGGAGGGGGGTTACCTCATGGTTTTATCTCAAGAAATCTTAGTACCTCTAGAGATTGTTTCTTAAGAACACACATATTTCTTATTCAGAACGAGCAGATGTGATACATATATCACATAGATGTTGCTAAAATCTTGCACGCCACATATCGTGCCAATTGCATCTTACTCCCATTGAAGTGTAGAAAGCACAAGAAGAGTTATAGAGGAAAGATTCAATCACTTCATGTGAAAGTGAAGAAAAATCTACTTTCTAGCATTAGACGCTTGAGGACAGTTAGACATGAGTTAGAAATGAACTATACTCACTTTAGGATGCAGTCACCCAATACAAATTTGCTTCGCTTATATGAATATATTACAAAAGTTATAGTTAAGAATGTTATGTATATAGTAATACACGAAGTATAATAATAAAATCAAGGTAGTAAATGCTCTCTTACATATGAAATATGTAACATTGGGTCTCTTTGGTTGTCGTAATTGGCCGTAATTCGTAAGTCGTAATTGATAAAGTCTTTTACAGTTATAAATGAGATACATGCATGTAAGTTTTACGTTGTTGGTTTGGTAATATAAAGTTGTAAGTAGGAAGTGTATTATATTTTACAGTGTTTGATTGTCGTAATGTGTAAGTCGTAAGTGAAAAAGTTGACCTCAAAATTAATTATTTGGTGATTTAAAAGTTTTAATATTGCAAATAAATATTTAAAATGATAAATATTAAAAAATTAATATTAACATAAAAGAACAATACAAATTTGCATGACCACAAAATTAATTGAAACTGGGCTGTAAGTGAGTGAGAATTGGATTGCAAGTGAGTGGTAGTTGAGTTGCGTGAGTCTTTTACGAATTACAGTCCAAACAAACGCCGTAGTTGTAACTGAGTTGTAAGTCATTTACGAATTACAGACTTTTGCGCCATTTACGGCGAAACAAACAGCCCCATTGTATAGACACAATATTAATAATTATGAATAATGTCAAATAGGATCTTACTGTCAGCTCATGACAAAGAGTTCTAAACTTATTTCACAAGCATAAAAATTGATGAAGAGCCCGTGTAGCAATATGTATTATACAGAGCATATATTGCGGCGAATACATGAACTATGAGCTTGGAGGGCCAATCTTTAGGAGTTGTCTGGATGCACCTCAAACTGACTAAAACCATCATTCTTGCAAGTCCTTCCATCTCTGAAGTAATACTTAAAGCTTGTAGGTCCCTATAGTGATCTGGATGGTCACGTATCCAATGTGGAAGTAGATTTCACTACTATTCTGGATAGCTACATTTATTTTTTTTCTACCTCTTGCCATTTCAAGTATCATCATCCTATAACTGTAGACATCTGACTTGCTAGATACAACTCCAAAATTCCTAGAGAAAACTTCAGGGGCAATGTGTTAGGATATTGCCTTGTTTTCAAGAGGAGATGATGGTCCAAGAAGACCCAATCGAATTGGAGAAGAAAAAGAATAAGAAAAAACATGGCAGAAAAAGTCAGCAAAAACGTGCATGAGGATTGGGAAGAGTTGGATCTAAAGGCGACAAACACGATCCAATTATGTCCCGCAGACATGATCATGTACAATGTGATGGGTGAAGAAACAATTACGATTTTGTGGTCAAGGTTAGAGACATTGTATATGACAAAAAGTCTCTCCAACAAGATGATGGTGATATTGAGTTACTGAAGATTCACACAATGGAGAATCCGCCGATATGCTTACCAAGGTGGTGTCAGTAGTAAAATTTACACATTGTAAAGCATTACTCCATATCCTTCATGTTGAATGAGCTTGTTGAAGCTCCTTTGGATGAACTACGGATGGCTTGATCCCTTGGGCAGGGTACGTGGCAGGCACACTGGTGCAGCCACTTTCGAGTCGACAGATCCTATGTTGAAGTTCAGCTCAGATTTGAGAAATCTTCACCGAGGTGGAGAATTGTAAGAAGAGAGAGGAAGTCGACGAAGGAAGCCAAGGCAAAGAAGAACAGCAGCAACAGCCGCCGATCGACCGCCCGGTCGACCGGTGCGCACCAACATGCACAGGCTATCGCGGTCGACTGCCCTATCGACAGCAGCAGGAGCCGGTCGACGCCCGGTCGACCGACTGACATGGCCTAACTCTCGGTTGGGCACGGTCGACCGGGACTTGGGTCGGTCGGTCGACCGGCAGACGAATCTGGGCTGAATTCAGAAAGTTGTTCTGAATTGGAAACGAGTCCAATTTAGAATCTGATTCTTCTAGGATTCCTTGGGTATAAATAGAGGTGCAGAGTCCTCTTCTAATGTATGCTTGCAATTGTATTGATTATTGAATCAATAAAGAAATCTCTCTTCCTTGTCCCGAGGACGTAGGCAAATTTGCCGAACCTCGTTAAATCTTGTGTTTGATTTTCTTCCATTGTTTTTTATTGTTCTTACTGTTGGTAGTTCTTCTCTATTGCATCTGTGGCTTAAGAGTTCCTCAAGAGATTATTGATCTGCGCACAACACAATACCTGGATGATGTTCGACGAAATGCCCCTGCTAGCCCGCCAGCTTCTTCGGCCAAGCCAAAGTGGAGTCCTTCTCCCCCAAACGAGCTGCTGATCAATGTTGACGCCGGGTGGCCCCGAGCTCATCGTATGCTGCCGCAAACTGTAGAGATTCACAGGGCCGTCCCTGGCGTGTAGCTCATGTAATCAACGAGCGCCGCCATCTTCTCCTCTCGCGAGCTCATGCAAGCAACGAAGCTGCCAGTAAACTCGGTCGCAAATGTCCGATACTCCAGCAGATTTTTGGTTCCTGGTTGTATGAAAGTTTTCCTTCTCCTCTCGTAGAGGAGTTGGGACTAATATTGTGTAATCAGTGCATGATCAAATAAAGAAGCTAAGGCTTACCATTCAAAAACTAAGAAGAATCTTTTACTTGATCAAACACTATCGAACTACATAACAACTCGAACATAACAAAGGAACACCAAACAAAAATTTTCAAAGAAAGAAAGAGAGAAGCTTTCTCAAGATTGCAAATACATAATAGTGAGGGATCCGTGTGCAAAACATTTGGGTCCAGCCCGTTATTTTTTTTTAATCACCCGCAACCCGAAAAAAGAGAGGCCTCCTTCCTTTCCTCTGTCGCGGTCTCATAGAATTCTCGAGGCCGCGACACCTCCGCCACCGGCGAAGGCCCGACCGTACTCCGACGAACTCACGAAGCCGGTGAGGGTATCTTCCCTGCAGCAGGTGATTTATTATTTCATTTTGTTTTTTGTGTTAAATTCTGCCCTAGATTTCGGAAGGATAGCATCAACTTTTGGGCAAATGCTTAGATTGCCTCTACAACACTAAGATTCCATTGAGTGCCCATTTTAGCTTAAAAGGGGTAAAAAATAGTACGGAATCAACCAAATTGAAATCTTCACTTTTCTTTCGAGTTACGTGGGCTTCACAAGATCAGTGCTTTATATTACTGAGCAATTTTATGAAAATCAAACTCAACATGGATCAATCAATGCTATGCGTTATGAGTTATTTAGTATTGGGTATGACCTCCATGGCTCCAATTAAAATGACTGTGCTGGCATTGGATGATTTTGAAAGAAATCTAGCAAATCTAACTGAGAGTCACACATCATCACGATTTATCCACCAATAACCTTTAACGTTCTATGTGCCCATTCTCATTCTATTCGTCGAAACAAGGCACATTCCTGGTAGCCTTGGTTATTGTTTACAAGAATCTTCCCAGCCATCATATATGATGTTTTTTCTTTATGTTTTAGGCATTTTCAACATTTAAATTAACGTGTGTGTGTGGAATTCATCCGGGTACCCGACGCCACACCTCGACTAATCCTGTGGGGCCTGTGCATCTGACCCTGAGAAGTTTCCCTATACGGGCCTGAGTTAATCGAGGAAATAAATTCTCTGAGGCAAATGCCCATTAGGAAATTCGAACCGGCAACAATGCTGGGGAGCAAACCCACGATCTAACCAGTCGAGCCCCCCTTGAGGACGCACACATATATTAAAACATTCATTTTTGTGTAATTCTGCATAATCTGCATAATTGACGCATAAACTGATCTGTGCTATGCACTCCTAGACCAACACATAAGGAAATCACATTTTTAACAATAGAAATCCTTGAATTATTCTAGTTCGTGTCCTATACGCCTTGTAATATGCATGCAAAGACGGTAAAACAATAATGTACATTTGCACGCAATCATGCAATAAATAAGTTATTTCATATCGGGCGATTTATTGCCCGATATCGAGCGATTTATCGGCCTATATTTCAAATATCGGCCATTTTTACTGCAAATGACATGGGCGAATGATTTCCCCTATCGTATCGGCAGCAAGTAAAAACGAAATTCTCTGAGGCAAATGCCCATTAGGAAATTCGAACCGGCAACAATGCTGGGGAGCAAACCCACGATCTAACCAGTCGAGCCCCCTTGAGGACGCACACATATATTAAAACATTCATTTTTGTGTAATTCTGCATAATCTGCATAATTGACGCATAAACTGATCTGTGCTATGCACTCCTAGACCAACACATAAGGAAATCACATTTTTAAACAATAGAAATCCTTGAATTATTCTAGTTCGTGTCCTATACGCCTTGTTTTAAATATCAGCCGAAATCTCAGTCGAAATCTCGTTTTTTACTTGCTGCCGATACGATATGGGGAAATCATTCGCCCATGTCATTTGCAGTAAAAATGGCCGATATTTGAAATATAGGCCGATAAATCGCTCGATATCGAGCAATAAATCGCCCGATATGAAATGACTTATTTATTGCATGATTGCGTGCAAATGTACATTATTGTTTTACCGTCTTTGCATGCATATTACATCATTTTTATTTGGTAGATGATATCTATGACATTAAATCAACTTTTAGTTATGAATATTTCATTATATATAGTGTCCGATATGAACGCCCGATATGCGCACGTATCCCCGATATCTCCTCCGATATCCGATATCCGATATGAAAACCCTCATCCGATATGATTCCGATATCTGATATTTAGAACCTTGCCTATATGTTTCATCACATAACTCTACAGCAACTTAGCCACCAAGATGGCCTCATCTGGAGGGCCATTCAGTAGGTTTTACCGACAGCGCTTCTATTAGCATATGATTTGACCCATGAATCTTTCAGCATCCAGTTATCCAGTATCTAGAAGTTTTCCACCAATCCTTGATTTCTGATGCAACAGTATCCATTTTGATAAATTTCTCTGCCCGGCCACCATCTTAGAATATTGCTTGATGTCGACAACATTTACCTTGGAAAATTCTTTGCTTGCTTCACATTATGCTGTTGCTAGGATACCCACAACATGATCAACTATTTTGGACTCTTCATCATACTGGACTGTATCATGTTGCCTCGACATGTCATCATCTTATGTCAGCTTTGACACTCGGATATCACGGCTTGACTTCAAATTTCTCGAGAAGTATGGGCATAGTCGTTAAGCTTGATGCAACATCAACTTCAGATACATCAGTTAAATTTCCCCCCACCACGGTTTACATAACTTTTTCCTATGCTCTCACTTTCTTCCTTTGCATCAATCTCTTTTCTATACTTCTCCTCTCCCTTTGTATTCTCTTTTTGATGGGTGATGAAGATTGTAGTTGCAATGAGTAAAAATTAAAAGAAAATAGTTTTGATCGATTGATCCGAAGCTCATCACAATCAAAGCCGATCTTTCTTGCCATGATCCTTCTCACCACGATTGAAGCTCGTCGTGGTCCTTCTCACCAATCCTCCTTGTTGTCATCCTTTAAGCCATTCCTTCTTGTTGCGATTGAAACTCGTCATGATTGACCCAATTTAACCTTTCAAATCCAACATATGTATTGAAGGACCCAATCGAAGCTCTTTGTTGAAGATCGATAATCTCCAACCGCAATTGAAGCTGGATGATAAGAGATGTCCTCTCCTACAAGACAACTTCAAATTAGAGATTTCCCAAAACTTTTGGTTAAGATTTCCCACAGATGAATTTCTTTCTTTTGCTAGAGTTTTTCTTCTTCATCTTGTACCAGGCGGTTTGGGCCGATGTCATAGCTGCTGATATCTGGCAGTAACTGTCCAAAACTCAGACTCTCAGCGAATTATACCCCGAACTGTGTGGATCCAATACAATAGGGGTATTTGGTCTAGGATATCTCAACATCTGAGATGATACAGCCGATATATATATATATATATATATATATATATATATATATATATATATATATATATATATAGGCATCAGCCGAGTTTCAATCATTGACTATAGGTTTCCCTTTGTAAGGTTGAGATTATAAGAAGTGAGAGAGTTCTATCAATGATTAGATCATTTCTGAGATTGATTTTGTTCACACTTTACAATTTAGCTCACTTCTCTTATCAACAGTAATAAAAGGTTAGTGTTTGACTTGCCAAGATATTTCTATGATGAGTGCTCTAACCTTTTTAAATCATCTTAGAACCATATCTGTCTGCTTCAACAATTGATCCTTTCCTGTTTGAATAACTTGCTTATATTAACTTAATATTTTTTAAGATTGTGGTAATAAGCATTTTGACATAGAGCTAAAATAATTATTTAACTTCATGACTCATGTTATCTCCATTTTCAGATGGAAACAATGGGGACAGTTTATCCACCATCAGCAGTTGAATTTATGGAACTTGCATTAGAGCAGGTAATTAACTTTTCTGTTCTTTTCACAACTTATGGTTAAGTAGCTGATTTACACAACCCGTATTCGTTGCATGAGTTTACTTTGTGCAACTTATCTCAGAGTATGTTTCAAGTTTGTCATTTTTCTTGGATACTCATGAAACATGGAACTATAGTAGTTGATGGAACGAAAGAAAAATTCAATGTTTAAAATAGCGATAACATTTTTCTTTTGTTATGTTAACATAGGTTATAATGTAACGAATAACATAGGTTACGCGATTTAATATTTATTTATTAAAAATAAATTTATATACTATATTTATAGGAAAATAATTTTAAAAATCTAAAATAATCAAAAAATATTATAATATATTTAGCAAGTCTCACAATAATTTTTCACATTCACAAGTTATAATTTATAATGTCATCTACACAAACAACAATATGATCTGCTTATTTCATTATAATTCATAATTTTTGGTCATGCTATTCAATCTGCACAAAGTTCATAATTCAATTTACAATAATTCATAATTTAATTATAATTCATAATTTTTAGTCATAATTCATAATTCAATTTACAATATGTTATTCAATTATACCCTCCGTGTTCTTCACTCTCTCCGATATTTTACCCACGATCTCTCTGCTATACCCCATCACCTCTCTGCTCTCTCCCAGTCTCCCTCTGCTCTCTCCCTCGGGAGAGGGAGAGCAGAGAAAGATCGCGAGAGAAAGCAAAGAGAGATCGAGAGAGGGAGAGAGCAGAGAGAGAACGGGAGGGAGGGAGAGCAGAGAGATGTCGGTGGGAGAGAGATCCGGGGAGATTGGAGAGATAGAGAGAGAAGAGAGATCGGGGGAGAGAGAGCTTATATTTGTTTGGAGACGGAGAACCACCGTTTGGAGACGACGCCGGCGAGAACCACCAGACGGAGATCCACCAGAGATAGGTTTTTTTTTGTTGTCGATCGGAGAAAGGTATGGCTTCTTCTTTCTTCTCGGCGCCAAACGAGGAGACGTCGACGAGGTTGTAGAGAGGACGACGGGCGAGCGAATTTGGGGAATTTTTTTTTTACTATAGACCGAGAGAATATGGAGGGTTTATAAAAAGTCGACTTGCACTGTAACGCAGGTTACGGTGCGTTGCGTTAATAACGTAACGTGACGTAAGTTACGAGCAAAATTACCATAGTTATCAAATATTGCGTTTTTTAAACCTGTTACATAATGATTGGTCGGCGTTACGTTATATAACAAGTTATAACGGGTTATATAACGGTTTTTTAAATACTGTTACAAAATTTGACGAAGCAAATGCAAAAATGGTATTCAATTACTGTGCTTCTGCTACTAGAGTAGAGAGCTTGCCTTTAGACTTCTTAAGTAATGAGATAAGCCCAGACCACGGAAGTCCTTGTGTAAGTTCACCTTTCTGACTATCATGAAAAACCACATTTTGGTTTACGGGATATGGTACTGCCCATCCTGTGATCACCATATCTAAATCGTCTTAGTTGGGTAGCAAGCGTGTAAGTAGATTAAACCTGTTCGGTATGGAGGAAACCCCTTTCAATTTTGTCAATGGTGTTGGCGCTTTCATACTTTTTCTTCAAAGTTGATACACTGGAAACTTCACGGGATACCTCAGAACTGGCTAAGCTTCAGATCTCGTTCTTCCTTTACCTCTTAACTTTTATTCTTCATTTTTGCCAACTTTCGGAGGCAATGAAACTCATGCACTAAGCCTTTGTACTTCACTTTGGATACTCCAGCCTTTTGTGCATGTTCTCGCATCAAACTTGCCAAGTCACCATGCTCAAAAATCTTGAACTTTTGATTTTTATTCTCCTTTCCATGCCAACTTTCAGATGCAATGGAACTCAAGCACTTCCACCACTGGCTTTCACTTGTCATCTTGCTAAATTTAGTGGTACTTTTCCATTATTTGAAGGTAACCCGGTGCATTTATTTGGCTATTCAAATACTAGAGAACCAACTTCATATTAGGACTTCCTTGGTCCTGGAAAGTGAATAAAATATTGCTACATTTATTAAAAAACTGCTCAGTTTGCCCGTCTGTTGTCTCCTAGACACTTGTCTGTGTAGTATGTCTTCTGATTTTAGTTAAATAAATAAGTATCTGAATAAGTTCTTTCTGCAGCTTATACTAAGAAAGTAAAACATGTTATCTAATGAAGCAATGGTGGTAGTGTAACTCTGGCCTTCTCTCTTTGGTTTATTTAGTCCCCTAGAGATCAATGCAATTTCTGATAGCAAATTGGTCATTTTTCATCCTCTTCAGTTCTTTTTTTTTTTCCTGGAATCAAGGAATTTATAGGAGTTCCTCCTGGCATGTGCATAAACTTCAGAACTAACAAGATAGGCCTCCTACAAGGAAAGAGTAGGAAAAAATCGGTTTTGAGGGTTTTGCCGCGGGGGGGGGGGGGGGGGGGGGGGGGGGGGGGGGGGGGGTACAGGATTAGCCTGCTGTATTGTCTTCTTTGATTGGAAGTTGCCTGGATGCTTGGGTTCACTAACTTGTCTTCCTTCAAGCAGCAAGCACTTCGAATAGTTGATCCACTGACTTTATGAGTATTAAATAATTTAACCTTCAAAACTGCAAATGATCATATCATACTGTCATCAGAATAGAAGTTAATTGTTTTATCTGTTATATCATTTTCTTTTGGCTCATCGTACTGGATGCTTGAGTATTAAATAATTGGGTGTTACAACCATGAGGCCTGGCTTAGTGGTAAAGTGTTAGGATTGAGTTATGGGAGGTACTTCAAGATAGGGCTATGGCTTTGCTCAAGGAAAAAGAAAAGATACATATACTACTTAAAATTTCATTTAGTTGCAAAAGTTTCTATCTGTGAAATGATTGATTAAAAAAGATGGTTTTAACTTACTAAATTTTTTGAAAAGTTTGAAGGGACCTGTCTTTCAATTATCTAGTTATTTTCTGACGCCCCTTCAAACTTTTGAGTTAACTAAGTTCGAATTGGCATCTTAAACTTAGATCTCCTTGATCTCTTTGTTAATTGCATATCCTACGATGCGATCCAGCAGTTCACAGAACTCAATCTACTTGTAGTAGCGCCAAGTTATTTTATGTCAATGCAGGTCATGTTACCTAGGACTATAATGAGCTAAGATGACCTTAACTGGTCTAAATTGGCACCGAGTCTAATTCTTTTTGTTCCCAGGATTTCTATATTTATTATTTAAAATGAAAATCGTGTTCCACCTTTAGTTGGTTTCTTACTTCCTTGTTAATTTCTCTCTCAAAATCTTCAGGCAAGGTTTGCTTTCGACAATCTAGAAGTCCCCATTGGGTAAGTCACTCAATATCACTTTTAGAAAAAATTTCATATTGATCTTATTTTTGGTTTGTTCGATAATTTACATATCTAATGCCTGGGTAGCCCAAATATGGACACAAGACCGGATAGGATAGGACAGACATAGGCACAAGGATACATCATCCCCTTGGAAAGTAGGATGCATGAATACAGCAACACGACAATGTTATAAACTCATAATTTGGTATCAGAGCTGAATTCATGTTCCCCTCCACAAAATTCTCAAACTCTAGCTCCACTAATTTCCCAATCTCTTAAAAAAAAAGAAAGAACATAAAAGAAAAGAAAAGGAAAAAATAAAAAAAATTGGTCATTGTCCTCTCTCCATCCCCCGTCCTTGACCATCGACGACAGCAACCAAGGCCTCACCCCTCCATCGCCGATCAGATCTCCTCATCACCATCGAACGACAACATCCACCGCCCTCTCGGCCTCGCCCATCGACGTCGACAGCACTAGCACACCCATTACAACCACCGACCTCTTCTCCTCTTTGACACCCTCTTCTCATCTCTGTCGGTGCCACCAATTCACCACGCCATTGCCGCCAACTTCGACATCATAGGATTCCACCGTCGCCCTCATCACCGCCCTCTTCAATTTTCGATGACTGCTCCCCATCAAATCCTCTGTCACTCACCGACGCCACTGCAGTCTCGCCAGAGTTTCCTCGCGAGTTTCTCGCCTTCGTCGAGACCTCCAGGCCTCATGACCGCCCCCAATCAGAGCTCAACCACCCTCGCCGACCTCGTTGTGCCTCTGCAACACCTCAATGAGCTTTGACGGTCACGACGACGCTCAAATCTACCTACCCTCGATCGTCGTCATGTTCGCCGCAGTCGCCGTCTCCCTCCATCGAGCGCCATCGCCTTTCACCTCCCCTGTAGAGATCGAGAGAAGAAATAGAGAAGAATTTGGTTATTGGGTTAATTTCTCTCAAACCCACTTCTTATAACCCAATCCGATATTGGTTTTGAGCCAACGAGTTCCTCAACCTTGACCCGACCCGACCCGTTCCCTCTTAGCCTTGAATCAAACCGATTGGTCTAATTGAACCAGACCTAAGCCACAGGTGATCCAGACTAAACCAGACCAGGCCCGAGTTGGGTAACTGAGTCGACTCAGTCCGAGTCAACTCCACTGGGTCGACAACAACAGTAGTATAATCTCAGTCCAGAGCCTGTCTCTCACCTGTTCAGAGTCCGATTCTAGTTCCGTCAGAAGCGTTGAGTGCGTGACTGAGTCTTGGGGCTACTGTAAAGAGTTCACAGCAGTTGTACAATAGATCTGATGTCTACAAGCCTGTGTTTAGTGTTGGTACGGTTCCTGCAGCAGAAAATCAGCGTTCAGGCCACATTTTAGCCCGATTCGAGTCCAATTCGAGCCATTGAGATTCTTGGTAACCTTTGATCTTTATGCACTAAATTTTCTACATAAGTTTTACTTCTGCAGTAAATACATATATACTGAGGGTGATAAAAGGAAGTGGAACGAGATATGTATGCAGCTATCCCGTATTTTTGGGATTCTCGTGATGGGTATGAAAAATGAGAAAGTAATCTTGAAGAAATTTTCAATTATTTTTCCCTGACATCTAAGCAGAAGTATCACTATGCCCAAATGAGGCTGGTTGGACAGGCTTATTGGTGATAGAAAAATAGTCATATCGACGATCAATGTTGGTTTGTCTTACGAGATCATCTTCGTAGTCTGTATGCTCCACATCTTCTTTATGCATATGAGGCGGACTACAATGTTCAGGAAGAGCCTGAGCCCGAGAGCCGATCATTTGCCGATATCTGCACTGAGCTTCAAGAGGTCTTAGAGAGACATGTAGCAAGTCAGGTTGTAAAATTGACGCAGATCCAAAGCCTCTAGCACTTGTCGTACCAGAAGTTGTAGCTGAGGCAGAGCCAGAAGTAAATGAGCCAGAAGTTGAAGAGTTTCTTATTGAGACTCTTGTAGATCTTCCGGCAGAGTCTGCCATGGAATTAGTGCCATCTTCGCCAGCTGTGAGGGTTCCAATGTCCCTGGGATCGCCTATAAGTTGTACGATCCTTTGCATATATTTTTACAGGAGAAAAAGTTACAGGAGATCAGGCTATTTATGATGTAAATTGCAATTGATTCGGTTCTATTCGGGAGGATGCGCTTCTGCCTGCTACCTATGCATTGCTCGAGTTGTCATCCTTTAAAGCATGTGTGTCACGAAAACCAATTCCACCTCCACCTCCTTGGTTCAATCATGACGCATCGATAATGATTTTCCGACCACCACCTTGGCCCGATTGAGGATTTGTGATGTAATTCAATCCGGTTGTGCTTGCCTTATTGATTACCACTACATTCACCGAAGATGAATGCTTTCAAGCCGGGAAACATGAAGGAAAAGATTTGGCCGATTTAATATTTTAGTTGATTTCAGATTTTTGCAGATTTGATCAAGATTAGGATTTAATTGAGTTTATTTGGGTAGATTTAATTGAGATTTGATGTTATTGATAATGCACGTATAATGCACGTATTGTAGGCTATATATAGCTATGTAGTGGACTTTGAGATTTAATTATTATTATGATGAGAAATTTCATAAGCTTTTTGCTTTTGGTATTGATTTAATCCCATGAATTGAATCATAAGCGGTGAAGTCAAGATCCGGGTTGCGATTCACGATCATATCTTTTCTTTCTTCTCTTGTTCTTCCTCAATTTCACCAAAATCTCACCACAAACTCTAAAATCCCCTCCGTCCCACATCACTACTACTGTAAGCTGAAAACGAGAGTTTTACCATCATGAGCTTGCAGAGCTATATATGCTTCTTTGTCGAATAGCCTTTTCTTAGGATGAAGACGCATTTCTGGCAAGAGTTCCAGAATGATGAGAAACTATGCACAAGAAGGTTGTCAAAAATCACTTTACCTAAAAGCTTGAGCTGATGGGTTGTGTCATATCAGGTATCAAGTGAACTTAACGCTTGACTAAAGATCAAGGTGGAAGGACGAAGAAGGTAGGAATGCGACAGAAGTGAAATAGAAGAGGAAGGGAATGCAAGTAGAAGGAAAGGACAGCAGAAGTCCTATCAGGGCTCCTCTTTCCCCACCCATATTTCTTTCTGTTTATCCTTTTGGCTTGCCTTATCATTAATTTTCTGTAATGTATTTTGTAGCAAACTTTAAGCAAGTTTCATGGAAGGTCAAAACAAGATATTCATACAGAATAAGAATTATAACGTTGTCATTGACAATTTTACAATTCAACATGTAAAATAGTTCTTATTTCCTGTGTGAAGGACTTACAGTAGGAAGTCTTGCATCTTGATATTTAAAGAAAAGAACTCTCCTCGGACATCTGTGTTTTATTTTTTGAATATTTTATTCTTGCACTCTTCTCTTATAATTTAGGATTATATGAGGGAGACTTTGCGTAAGTTTGTTGCTCATGTTGTCTTTCATTCTTTTCCAAGTACTAGGTGCGTAATTGTGGAGAATGACAAGGTTATTGCTTCTGGGAGCAACCGAACAACTGAAACACGAAATGTATGATTCTCATCTTTGGTTCAAATAAATAGAAAATCTGACTTGGTATTAGCTAAGTTTGTCTCTAATTTATAATTTTAGTTCCTTTTTCTTTTCATGCAAGTAAGTTGCTAATCCTTTGGAGTGCTTTTTATTTTCAACAGTATAAGCCTAATGGTTTCTATGTTGGGCATGTATGAAATTCCAGGATCTTAGAATGTAGAATCATTACAATCTAAGTGATTATTATTGTTAAAATTTTACATCTGCTAGGTAGCCCTGCGAAGGAAATCTAATTCATATTTTGTTCACTGAATAAATGATGATAGTGGTGTCCATGTAGCATACATTAATCGTCTTTTCAATCATTTTATTGCTTCTCTTCTATCTCGTAACCTGAATATTACATGCGCGCGCAGGCGCGCGCGCGCACACACACACACACACGCCTGCGCGCGCGCGCGCGCACACACTCACTCTCTCTCCAAAGAAAAAGTCATGCCAAAGTCTCTTTTTAACTCCTTGGAAGCACATATCATCGGGTTATGTATGAAGCAGATGAGTGTGTTCAGTTGTTTTTACTTCTCAATATTGATGCTGTACTCATAAGTGACTAATGGAGGAAGTGACTGGAAGCTGGTACTTCACTTGAAGAACTTATGTTTTAGCCCTTGATATTCAAGGTATCATATTCTAGAACTCCTAATAAGCATGTTACTGTGTTCAGGGTGCATCTTTAATATTCCTTTAATCTCATGTAAACATGGAGATAGTTCTCTCCATCCACTTATACTAGAAATGTCTTCATGCAAGCATAAATGAAGCAGAGCACAATATAGAAAGTTCCACTCATCTATAATTCATGGATGATTACCCAAATAGCTCATATAGACACATACTATATACTTATTAAAAACACTCCTTTTAATATGCATCACATATGAAGATACTTGTAATATTGAAATGAAACTTTTTCTTCGATTATTTTAAATTTTGTGCATTTGTTGAGCATTGTTCAGCTTTTGACATATTTACGTAAACAGAGTACAGTTTCTGCAACCAGTATGAGCTCGATTGCCAAGCTTTACTAACCAGTATTGTTCCCATCCATCATAGTTCAAGCCATTTGATACAGAAATTCGCAAAACCCATAACCACTTCTGACTAAAACCTTGTTATTCTTTGTTACCAGTGTCAGAGTTTTAGTTAATCATGTAAGCAATTTTTCATGTATCTTGTTTCTTATTCTTAAAGAGCTTAAACTAATGTCAGAATTACCAAAATTTTGCATTCTTATACTTATCTTTTGTATACAATATGATCAATAGCACAGATGCTTCATTGAAGGAGACGAACCCGTGTCGGATACTTTTTCGATACTTGGACACTCTAATACGTGACCAATATTTGATTGATACGTGTTGGATACTCCTCCAACAATCTTAAAATTTGCAATGTATCCTAGACCTATCAGAGATGTAACCACGACTACAAAATTATACAAAAAGAAATTAAATTTTGAAAAATCTAATTTTGCTCGAAAAGTTTACACCCTATTAATTGTAGATGCATTGCATTTATATAACTTGTCTAGTTTCTCAATAAGGATCATTCACAAAGTTATTGATTTATATGACTCAAAAATATTCTAGAACATCTAAAATATTGTGTTCTTTTAATTTTCGTACCCTTAAAATTTCATGGTACAGATAATGAACATTAAAGCACACAATTAAGTATAATTTAATTATTATTGTATATTTATACATATACAATAGCATACTTTTATCTCATAGCTACTTTATGCATTGTATTTTACACGCATATCTATTTATATGGGCATACTAAAACACAAATATATACATGTATTTGTTTTATCCTGCTGTACCTGTGTCCTAGTTTTTAAAAATTAGTTGTATCTCCTTGTCCGTATCGTGTCATACTCGTATCTCGTATCCGTGTCCATGCTTCATAGACAATATGTTTAATTGCCTTCTTGAGACAGGGTAGGTTCTCACCCTAGTCAGACTGAGGTTTTAGAATAGAAATAGTTACTGAAGTACTATATGCTATATTATTCTTTGAGGCATTGTTTAGTTCATTATCATTTGGAGCTGACCCTATCAAATATTTTCTGTTTGATTCTCAACTCATGCTTTTAGGAAAGATATTTTCTTTCTAGTTTTTAATTAATTTATCTGCGCCAGTTGGCACACAACAAAAACAGCAGCAGCAGCAGCAACCCAATCCCAACCACCCTACCAAAAAAAGAGGGAAAAAAGAGAGAAAAAAGGAATAAAGCAAACGAATACAAATAACAATAAAGCCTCCGGCATCAGTACTTATCTTCTTTTGATTATGATTAGTTCTTATTGTTGTTATTTACCTTTTCGAATTGGTGGTAGGCTACCAGACATGCGGAAATGGAAGCTATCGACTTTTTAATAGATAAGTGGCAAAAGGATGGACTTAAACAGATGCAAGTTGCGGAGAAGTTTTCAAGTTGTGATCTTTATGTTACATGTGAACCATGTATAATGTGTGCAACAGCCTTGTCAATTCTTGGTATAGTCCTATGGCTTTTTGGTTGAATTTTCTCCAAGATTAGCATGTAGTTACCTTATCTTTCTCGAACAGGAATAAGGGAAGTGTACTATGGTTGTGCTAATGATAAATTGGAGGATGTGGATCTATCTTATCACTACATCAGACTGATTCTGAGAAGATGTTCAGGTACATGGAAGTGAGATTATATTGTTTAGAGTTCATATATTCCCCTTTTCAAATCTAATCACCCATTAAAGCATTATCATGATGTGATATGTTATATTTTATTTTTGATTATCAAAGGTAGTCATCATAGTTAGGCTGTCTCAGAGAGTAACATCACGCACACCAACATTTGCGGTTAGACTGTCTGCGCATTTCACCTTTGACTGAATATAAATTTAGTTTGGGAACTGTAACAGTGCATTAAAACCTAACTACCATTTAAGCTAGCATTTGAGTTTGGCATCGAATTGTTTTATCTCAGTTCACAAAAGACTCTATATAAATCTGCTTCACCACTTTTTTTCCCCCTCCTTCAATTATTGCTAATGAGTTTCCACTCCCCTAATTTGGCCATCCTAATCCAGTTAGGTCATGCTCACAGAATAATGTGTTTCATATATCAACAGCTTCAACTGCTGATTTTCTTCTGGCAGAGAAGGAAGTTTACAAGGAAAGGGCTTCAAGTGTACTGGAGGACTCATGTCAACACAGGCCGTTGCTCTTTTACGGAGTTTTTATGAACAGGGAAATCCTAATGGTAAAACTATTATATATCCATAAGTTCACATTGCTTATTGAACCTAATTTGCTTACTTAAGTATGCTTCTATGAATCTCAGACGAGATACCTAAAATCCTTTCACATGCATATGATATTCGGTTTTCGGAACTTCACTGATAAATGGTGAGCGAATGTAATTCTGAATAACATTTTTTTAATCTTAATGAAAAGTGGAATGTGATATCTGCACAACCAATGTGGTAATTCCACCCCCGTGGTTTTTGAGTATTGAAGAAACTGAAGAAATCTGTTAATTAGGGAGTTCACGAGATGATGTTATGCAATCTTCAGAGGAAAGTATCCTTCTTTTGCATTCTACCTCTCCATTTTCCCTCCTGTCAGGCAGTCCCCAATCATGATATTTCTTGCTAAGCAGTGGAATGTTGAGATTGTTTCTTTTCTTAATCTTCCTCCTTTCAGCCAACAATAATTATTGTCGTAGTTCTTATCTTCTTGCAAGTCTTCAGGTGCGTAAGTTGGATCCTTCAGGACACAGAATGCACTTTCTGTCTCTTCATTTTCTTTTGGAATTATAATCTGTATCCTAGTGTATGTTGAGATTGTTTCTTTTCTTCTTCGATCTTCTCTTTTTAATCCAACTATATATTGTTATCGTATTTTTATATCATCTTGCAAGCTTCAGATTCACAAGTAGACTTCTTCCATCAGGCCACTGATTGAACTTGCTGATCCCTTGATCTCTTTAAGGAATTATAGTCTTGTGTTCGGGTATGTTTTGTACATTCAATTGTCCTTCTGTCCTATGACTATAATTTGTATTGCTTACCATATAGTTGAGTATTTTCATAGGACATTTTTTTAAGTATGGGCTACCAATTTAACTTAGAGAATGACCCAAACTAACTGAATGGCTAGAAAGGATTTGTGATGTGGAAACAAGAAGGGGGTCTACGAATTTTAGAAAAATATGAGAGATGAAAGACATAACTAAAGATTACTTAACGGATAAATAAAGAGGCCTTCCACCTTCTCGGACCTCACGCCGCTTCATGGTTAGAAAAGATTTGTGATGTGGAGCAAAAGAGAGAGGTCTACGGATTTTGAAAAAAGATGAGAGAGAAAAAATAACTAAAGATCACCTAATGGATAAATGAAAAGGCTTTCCACCGTCTCGGACCTCACGCCGCTTCACGCCGCACGCTCCTTGATCTTGATTTCATGCCGCTTCACGTTGCACGCTCGATCTTAGCTTCACAGTTAGGATTTCTCACCCTGCCATGAGTGGCACGCCCCTCAAGGTAAAATAACCCAAACAATTTTTCTTAAAATTCTAGTTTATTTTTATTGAAAGTAATGTAGCTTTTAAATAGGTTTACAACTACAGACTTTTCTCCTCATACCTGATACGGGACTAAAATAAAACACAATATTAAAATAAAATACAAGGCTACTAAATAAAATAAAAGAAAATACAGACTCAGACTCAAAAATAAAAGGAAGCTGACTCGATGTCTCCATCAATTTATATTGCAACCCCAAAATACTGCAATAGATGTCTTTCTGGTTTTTTTTTTTGTTCTGTTTAAGAGTAGCTTGTAGCTAGTTTGGGGATACTCCTCTCAATCATCTATTTCAAATCCCAATCATTGTAGACTCCTTTATCAGTATTTACCTTAGACTACAGTTCTTACCTTGGATTAAAAGAGAAACTCAGTCTTTAATGCGCCCTCCTGAGACAAGAAGTTCACAGGTTCGACGAGCTAGAGAATTTTTCTCCCCTAGATGAGGAGAGGGTACCCCCCTCCCTTATCAAGTCCAAAAAGAAAGGGAGAGAAACCTTTAGGTTTATGTTAATATATGTTTGCAAGTCCAGAAAGAAGATAATTCCTTTTTCATTTTTCCCTAATGGGATTGTTTTTATAATCTTAACAGATATTTTATAAGATCTTTTGATTGATGACTTTGTCCTTCATAATTTTATATCTATTTTCTGCTGGATAATGTAAACCCAGTGTGTAATGATTCTTTTCAATTGGTCTTAGTTTCACCACCTTGTTGTTTAGTTCCAGCGACCATGTTTTTAGTCTAGGTTTGCTCTCCATCTTAAAATTTAGCATAGTCTAATGTGAAGTTGAAACCACCAAGGCCTCGTTTGGAAACAAGGTTTAGTTTCCCAGATTGAGGTTTGGGAGAATAGAGGGCTGAGAGCAAGGTTACTGAAACTGAACCTTGCTTGGGAACCAAAATGGAGTTTGAGAAACTGGGTGATGGGGACATCGAGTAAGCTTTTTTTTATTTTGAGTCTGAGTCTGTATTTTCTTTCATTTAGTAGTCTTGTGTTTGTTTCATTCTTGTATTTTGTTTTAATCTCACATCGACTGTGAGAGAGAACTGAATAAATTGTGTAAGTCTATTTAAAAATTCTATTGTTTTAAATAAAAGTAGACAAGATTTTTGAGAAAGTTGTTTTGGGGGTTTTTTTTCTTTTGAGGGGGTGCCTCCCATGGTAGGGTGTGAAACCCTAACTGTGAAGTTAAAATCAAGCGTGTGGCGTGAAGCGGCATGAGGTCAAGATCAAAGAGCGTGTGACATGAAGCGGAGTGAGATCCGGGAAGGTGAAATGCCTTTTCATTTATCTATTAGTTAATATTTAGTTATTTCTTTTATCTCTCATTTTTTTTCAAAATCCATAAACCCCCCTCTTTTGTTTCACATCAATTTGGTATCAGAGCATAGTTAGGAAAAGTAATGAGTAATGAAAATTAAATTGTAATACAAGTTTCTTGTGAAAAGATTCCCAATGTGAAATCCGTACAATTTTATTTAAACCATTCATTGCGAGTGTTAAAATGAATTGGTAATCCCGGTGAGAAGCCGGTGCAATTTGTTACTTCATTCACTTTTTTCAATCTCTTTTGTCAAAGTTTAAAAAAAAATCTAAATCCTAACCTCTTTTATCTCCTCCATGTATCAAAATTTCAACCACAAATCTTTTTCTTAGCCACAAAAATCAAATCCCTCCAAAAAAACTCCTTAATAGTCAAAGATATCGACAATCTCATCTACAATAACCTCCTCAACAACCAAAATTCTCAATAATTTTTTCCGTAACAACCTCCTCAACAGTCAAAAATCTCAGCAATCTCCTCCGTAATAACCTCCTCAACAACCAAAGATCTCAACATCTCAATAACCACACCTGCAACAGCATCTCCGGCAAGATCAACAGTTTCAGATTCACATTTAGTATCGAGTCACCACCGTCTCATGTACACTCGACGGGGTCGAGTTCTTCCCACCCGGCGAGAATGATGGGGACTTCGAGTAAGCTCTTTTTATTTTGAGTCTGTTTTTTTTTCTTTATTTAGTAGTCTTGTATTCGTTTTACTCTTTTGTTTTATTTTAGCCCCACATCAACTATGAGAGGGAACTGAATAAGTTGTAAGTTTATATAAAGACTATTGTTTTCAATAAAAGTAGACTAGACTTTTAAGAAAGTTGTTTGATTTTTTTCCCCGTTGAAGGACGTGCCTCCTATTGACAGAGTGTAAAACTCTAACTGTGAACCTAAGACCGAGCATGCAGTGTGAAGCGGCTTGAGGTGAAGCTCAAGAAGCGTGCAACGTGAGATCCAGAAGGTGAAAGGCCTTTTCATTTATCCATTAATTAATCTTTAGTTATTTCTTTCATCTCTCATTTTTCAAATCTGTAGACCTCCTACTTTATTTCACATCAATTTAGTATCAGAGTATGGTTAGAAAAAATAATGAGTGATGAAAATTAAATTGTAATTTAAGTTTTTTGTGAAAATATTCCCAGTGTGAAATCGGTACAATTTTGTTTGAACTATTCATTGCTAGTGTTGAAATGAATTTGTAATCTCGATGAAGAGCCATATAATTTTCTTACTTCATTCACTTTTCTTTTCATCTCTTTATTAAAATTTCAATAAAAATCTAGATCCTAACCTCTTTTACCTTCGCTCACGTATCAAAATTTCAAACACCAATCTCCTCTTAGGCACAAAATCAAATTTCTCCACAATAACCTCCTCAACGTCAAAGATTTCAACAATCTCATCCATAACCACCTCCTCAATAGCTAAAGCTTTCTACAATCCCTCCACAATAACCTCTTCAAGAACCAAAAATCTCAACAATCTCCTCCGTAATAACCTCTTCAACAGTCAAATATCTCAATAATCTCCTCCACAATAACCTCCTCAACAACCAAATATCTTGGCAACATCTCTAGCAACCATATCTGTAACAACATCTCCAGCAAGATCAACAATAACAACGCTTCAGATTTACATTTAGTATCTAGTCACCACCGTCTCATTTACACTCGACGGGTCAGTTCTCCTCACCGGCGAGAATGATGGGACATTGAGTAAGCTTCTTTTTGTTTCAAGTCCGAGTCTATATTTTCTTTTATTTAGTAGTCTTGTGTTCGTTTCACTCTTGTGTTTTATTTTAGTCTTACGTCGATTGTGAGAGAAAACTGAATAGATTGTAAGTCTATTTAAAAACTTCATTATTTTCAATAAAAGTAGACTAGACTTTTGAGAAAATTGTTTTGAGATTTTTTTTTTGAGGGACGTGCCTCCCATGGCAGGGTGTGAAACTCTATCTATGAAGCTAAGATCGAGCGTGAAGCGGCATGAGGTTAAGATAAGAAGCGTGCGGCGTGAAGCAATGTGAGATCCGGGAAGGTGAAAGGTCTTTTCATTTATCCATTAGTTAATTTTTAATTATTTCTTCATCTCTCATCTTTTTTTTTAAAATCCGTAAACTCTCCCTTTTGTTTCACATCAATTTGGTATCAGAGTATGGTTAGAAAAAAATAATGAGTGATGAAAATTAAATTGTAATACAAGTTTCTTGTGGAAAGATTCCTGGTGTAAAATCGAAACAATTTTGTTTGAACTATTCATTGCGAGTGCTGAAATGAATTGGCAATCCCGGTGAGGAGCCGGTGCAATTTTTTACTTCGTTTACTTTCTTTTTCATCTCTTGTGTTAAAATTCTAAAAAAAAATTCTAAATCCTTAACTCTTTTATCTCTCACGTATCAAAATTTCAATGACTAACCTCTTAACCACAAAAATCAAATCCCTCCACAATAATCTCCTCAACAGCCAAAGATCTCAACAATCACCTGATCGCAATCACCTTCAAATCGAATCAAGATTTAAATTGAGAAAAAAGATAAAATTGGGTTTCCACCCCTTACGCGGGCTTCTCACCCAAAACTCGAGAGCAAAAGAGACTCAAGAATTACCAGATAATTTGTGGAAATTTTAATCATTCAATAAAAATTCCAATAGTTTCAGGGGCCTTATATAGGCTTTACAAAAAAGGGAGTACTGGAAAATAACCGATGTGGTACTAAACGTCCACAAAAGATAAAAATAAAAGGAAAACAAATAAAGGTAAAAACATCTGCTATCAATAAAGTCTGAAACAAAGTCCCATCTAAAACCATAGAAGACCAGCGCGTCGCCTCCTGAAGTATACTCGATCGAACCTGCTCCTGGGCGGTGGCATGATGTCCTCATCAATTCCCCCCGGGGGGAAGGAACTCGACCCTGTCGAGTGTGGTGGACAGAACTGCTGTCTGCTGTGATAGTGCTCCAGTCGATCAGGATCAAGATGCTAGAGGTCTTTCCTCAGTAATCCAAGAATTTTCTGAATCAGGTTTTCCCGTCCACTTAATGAGATAGCGTCTCGTCCCTCCATCTCCAGTAGAGATAATCTGATCATCCAAGATAGAATCTATATGTTCTGTTGCATAGGACATTTTAGGGGGAAGTGGAGGTAGTGGGGGGCTCTCAGAAAGAAGGTCTCGGCTTGGCTCATCCACAAATGGATCAGAAGGGGTATCAAAAGTACCTCGATATGGAACCAAATCCTCAACATTAAAGGTGCAACTAATGCCAAAGTCAGGTGGGAGATCCACCACATAAGCATTTGAATTGATTTTCTTAATAATCTTGAATGGCCCTGCACTTCGCGCGTGTAATTTCTTCACGGTTCCTGGCGGAAACCGTTCGGGTCGCATGCGGACCATCACATAATCTTCCGACATTAAAAGACCTTAATCGGCGATGTAGATCTGCAGAAGCTTTATAATCTGTATTATTTTTCATTATCTTGTCTCTGACTTCCTCATGTAATGCATGGATATGGGATGCAAATGCTGATGCGGAGTCTGATACCCTAGAATGATGATGAGCCATGGGAATTAAATCAATGGGTTGCCTGGGCTTAAAACCGTTTACTATTTCAAAAGGACTGAGACCCGTAGTCCTATTGACAGACCCGTTATATGCAAATTCAGCCATGGGCAAAATGAGATCCTAAGTTTTTAAATTTTCTCCAACTAGACACCTGAGGAGATTTCCTAGCGATCTGTTAACCACCTCGGTTGACCATCTGTCTGTGGGTGAAAGGCGGTTGAGAATTTCAGTTTGGTGCCCATCTTATGCCAAAGTGTTTTCCAGAAATAGCTAACAAACTTAACATCCCTATCAGACACCATGGTTTTAGGTATCCCGTGCAACTTTACGATATGATCAAAGAATAAGACAGCAACTCGAGACGCATCTGAGGTCTTGAAACACGGGATGAAGTGAGCCATTTAGAGAATCGGTCAACGACCACTAGGATAGAATCATGCTTTTTTTGAGTTTTAGGCAGTCCTAGTATGAAGTCTAGGCTCACGTCTTGCCAGGGGCAATTAGGTACAGGAAGAGGAGTGTAAGGTCCGGCAATCTGCTTTTGTTGCTTGGCCAATTGACACGTGCGACATTGGCTAACTACTTTAGAAACATCTCTTTTCAGACTCGGCCAGTAGAATCGGTGTTCAACGGCCTTAATTGTTTTGTTCTGACCGAAATGTCCCGCCAGACCTCCAGCATGTAGTTCCCAAGAGAGAAAATCCCTGAGGGACGTACGGGGAATACACAACTTACGGAATCGGAAGAGATAACCGTCTTGAAGGAGAAAACCGTACATCTCACGGACAGGGCCGTCTCGTAACGTGACATAAATGTTCCCAAAATCGGGACATGATTCATACTCCTCCTTAATTTCTCAAATCCAACCACTTCTGTGCTCATTGCCACCAAGATCGTGACACGTCGACTCAGCGCATCAGCGACCTTATTCTCGATGCCTGCTTTATGTTTGAGGACAAAAGTGTAATCCTGCAAGAATTCCACCCATTTGCTATGCCTCGCGTTTAATCTCTTCTGGGAGTTGAGATACCTTAACGCTTCGTGATCTGAGTACAACACGAATTCCTGTGGCAACAGATAATGTCTCCAGTAGCGCAACGCCTGTTAACCGCATAAAATTCCTTATCATAAGTGGAGTAGCGTTGCCGGCATCATTTAGTTTTTCGCTGAAATAAGCAACCGGGTGGTTTTCTGACTCAGTACACCACCTATTGCTAGTCCCCGATGCGTCACAAGTTACTTCAAAAGCTTTTGAAAAATCAGGGAGACGCATTACGGGAGCTTCCGTCATCATCTTCTTTATCTCAGCGAAAGCTTTGGAGGCAGCAGGAGTCCACTGGAACACCTCACTCTTTAAACAGTCGGTGATAGGTGCCATGATAGCACTAAAATTCTTGATGAACCGACGGTAGAAGTGGCTAACCCGTGAAAGCTTCTGACTCTCCCTAATCGTTCGGGGTTGTGGCCACTCGGTTATTGCCTTCACTTTCTCAGGGTCTGCGGAAACTCCCTCGGAGGAAACCACAAATCCTAGGAAGATAACCCTGTCTATACAAAAAGCACACTTTTTTGGATTTGCATAAAATTTCTCAGCATGGAGTGTGCGGAGGACTTGCCTCAGATGACCCACATGTTGCTCCTGGGTTTGGCTATAGATCAGTATGTCATCAAAATAGACCACCACGAAACTTACCGATAAACGGTCGAAACAATTGGGTCATTACTCTCATGAAGGTGCTTGGAGCATTGGACAGTCCAAATGGCATAACCAACCATTCATATAACCCGTCTTTGGTCTTAAATGCGGTTTTCCATTTATCCCCGGGTCGGATTCTAATCTGATGGTACCCGCTCTTAAGATCAATTTTGGAGAAGATTGTGGCACCTGACATCAGATCCAGCATATCATCAAGACGGGGAATGGGAAAACGGTACTTGACGGTAATTTTATTAATTGCACGACTATCCACACACATACGCCATGTACCATCCTTCTTTGGCGCCAAAAGTGCGGGAACCGCACATGGACTCAAGCTCTCCTTGATGAACCCCTTGTCAAGTAGCTCTTCTACTTGTCGTTGCAATTCCGCATGTTCAGTTGGGTTCATTCTATAGTGGGGCAAATTTGGTAAAGTCGCTCCTGGGACTAGATCAATAGCATGTTGAATGTCTCGCATAGGGGGCAACTCACCTGGAAGATCTTGTGGGAGGGTTTCGGAAAACTCCTCCAGAATTGGCTTGATGTGCTCAGGAATCTGCTCCTCGATATCCCGGCTAGCCTCTCGAGCCAAGAGAGCATAACAAGTAGAGCCATCTTGCAAGCTCTTTTCAATTTGATCGTGGCTAATCAAATTCATTTCCATCTTACCTTTGCCCTTATCAACCCTTTTTTTTGGATTTATAACGTCCACTTTATCTTTCCCTTTATCAGCTTCTTCTCTCGGGTTGGCGGCTTCGGTTGATTTGGCATAATCTTCACCTTTTTCCCATTATGGACGAACGAACACTGATTGGTACGTCCATGTATGGTCACATCTAGGTCAAATAACCATGGTCGTCCCAAAATGATATGACCTACATTCATGGGTAGTATGTCACACCACACATTTTCTGTGTACGTGGCAAACTGGATGGGAATTTGACATCTCTCTTGAACATCGATAGATGTAGCATCGATCCACGTAACTTTGTAGGGGTTTGGATGCTTCACCGGCGTCATTCCCAAGGTGGTGATTAGCTTTGACGCCACAGCGTTGATGCAGCTGCCACTATCCACTATTACCTTGCAGTTCTTATTGCCAATTTTCGTGCAAGTTTGGAATATGGCAGTCCTTCTCCAGTCGTTGAGTGGTTCAGGCTGGGTTAAAGTACATCTAACCACTCCTAATTGGGTGCGAGCTACACTAGGAGATAAGCTCGTCATTTCCACAGTTTGGATGCACCCATTAAATTCATACTCTTCGACAGAGGCATCCGAGCCATCGTCTTGTTGGTGCACCACTTCTTCTCCATCATCCTCTCCTTCTATATCTTCAATGGGAACTTCGACGAAGAGGGTTTTGGTCTGACTCGGGCACTGGCTGGCAAGGTGACCATACCTTGACACCTATAGCATTGGGTTCTAGGGTTGACTTTTCCTGGTTCAACTTACCGTTCTCTTCTCGGATACAAAGGGCTTTGTACCAGAAGGACCTGCTGGTTTGGCGCTAGAGGAACTGGAGGCAGGTTTACTTGGGGTAGGAAGTGTTCGGTTGAAGCTTGGCTGGCCAGTAGTGGTGGTTCTAGAGTTATCCTTAAAGTTACTTCGGTTAAAGTAGGATCCTCTAGACTCATCTAGGTCGGTGACTAGCTGATATGCCTGTTCTAGAGTCGTTATGCCTCGAGCAATGAGCTCTCGGCGATAATCATCCCTAAGACCGGACCTAAACCTAGATAGGGTCTGTTCAGGAGATTCTAACTCAAATAGCTCCACACCGATTCAGATATTCATCAAACTTAGCAATGTAATCAGCGGCTGACTTGTTTCCCTGGGTCCATCGATTCCATTTGTCCAACAATTGTTGACTGAATGATGGTGGAACATACTTCATCATAAGCTTTCTTTCATGCTTTCCCAAGTGTCCACGGGGTCTTCCCTTCTGTACCTCATCATCCTCTCTAAATTTTCCCAGTATTGCCCCGCTTGTCCCGTTAATTTCATAACGGCCAATCGAACCTTTCTTGATTCAGACATGTCATGCCAACGAAAATATCGGTCCATGGCCAACTGCCAATCGATATAGACCTGAGGGTCTAAACGCCCGTCAAAAGAAGGAGCATCAACTTTAACGCTCCTGATATACTGGGCATCGGCATCAGTTGTCCAGTAAGGTGGGCCTCGCTCACGCCTAGGAGACCTACTGTCATGGCCTCGCTCACGCCTAGGAGACCTACTGTCATTTCGAGAACTCTCATCATCCCTAATTCTTCTCCTATTGGTTTCTAGCCTACCAATTCTGGTTGCTAGATCCCTACAGTTGACATCAACCTGATCCTTAACTTCTTGCAGTTGCCTGTCCATGCTCTCCATCTTTTGTAGGATTGTGTTAAGGGTATCATGAATGCTAGGGTCCATTGGTGCTGAAGTTTCGCCTATAGAAAAAGTTCTACCACTTCTAGTAGGCATGCAAGATTCTCACTGACCCTAAATGCAAGCTGTCCTTAGGATATGTATGTTATGCAGGAGGAGTCAGAGATTAGAATGGTGAAAGATAATACCAATTTTAAGCTAATGAGACTAACACGTGATTAAGAAAATTATAATGTGGAGACAGTGATAAAGACACGTGCTGATACAGTTAACTTCAAGATATATCAAGTAATCACAGATTCAAATTAATTAGTTGCACAATTAATATTAGGTCGGTTACCACTCAAGATCAGAATCACACAACTCACTTATATAGTGGGCAACAGTCAATAAATTCTATCATGCGACAGATTGGAAGAACTAGCTATTTTAATCAAGTGACAGGAATAACTGACAGAATATTCAAGTTACCTGGAAAAGCGACCGTAACTTAAACCTGAACGATTCTGCTGTAGGCGCGTAGTACTGGTCGTCACGAATCCACTGCCTCGAAAACGGCTCGATTTGGACTTGAAATGAGCCCTGAAAGACCTCTGGAAGATCTGGTCTGTATCTGAACTGAACTGAACCAGACTTGATCTGGTTTGAATTCCTGTTGAACCAGTCCGGTCCAAGCTGGGTCGGATTGGACCCAACTCAGGTTGGGTTGAGTCCCTTAAAAGAGACCAGGGACCTGATCTCTTTTCGAGCTCCTCCGTCACCCTCGCAGCTAGGGCAGGGGACGAGCGACGAAGACGGCGGTGGCGTGGCGATGTCGGCGGTCTGGAGCGATCGCCGGCGAGGCTCCCACGACGACAAGGACCCGACGGCGGCGGGAGCTGAGGCGACGGCGGCGAGAGCTTGGAGCTGCTGGGAAGGGAGAGGAGGTTGTTGCGGCGATCTGTTGGCGGCAGCCTGGGGGTTTCACCGGCAAGGTTCCCACGGCGAGGCTTCCACGGCGTTGGAATCTACGGCGACGATGGCCTCGTCGAGCAGAGGCAAGGACGAAGACGACGGGGATCTGGGGCGTCGACGATGTCGGGTGCGGCGTTGGGGATCTCCGGCGACAACGGTTTCGTGGAACGGAGATAAGGATGAAGGCGGAGATGTTAGAGATCTCCGGTGGCGTCGACTTCAATGGTGGAAGACAACGGCGACGGCGTCAGCTTCGTTGAAGAGGTGATCGATCCGCCGGCGCGGAGGCGGGTCTGTTCTCTGATGGATCTGCTACCAAGGTCTCGGTGGTTGTTGACGACTGCTGGTGTCGGCGACTGGCGGCTAGGGCACAGGCGTCGACTGGAGAGGAGCTCGTCGACGTCGGAGATGGTTGAAGACAGCGGTGATGGCGACGAGATCCTGAGATGGTGGCGGAACTGATCTGGGGAAGATCTAGCGTCGTCGGCAGAGATCTGGGTGATCGAAACCCTAGGATTTGATGACTGATCGGGTGTGCAGGGAATTTTTGGGAAGATGAACAGTGCTAATTTTGGATTTTTTTTTTTTTAACAGTGAAATCTTTTTCTTTTTTTTCTTTTTTTCACTGTAATTTTTTTTTTGAACAGTGTAATAATTTTTTTTTGACTGAATCTGGAATAGATCTAGGGTTTTTGGGAATATAGATCTAGGGTTTGGGAGATTGGGAAAAATTTGGAAAAGGAAAAATTTCGAAGGGGATTGAAAACCGGTGCTCTGATACCAAAATGATGTAAAACCCACCTGGATCGCAATCACCTTCAATCGAATCAAGATTTAAATTGAGAAAAAAAGATAAAATTTGGGTTTCCACCCCTTACGCGGGCTTCTCACCCAAAACTCGAGAGCAAAAGAGACTCAAGAATTACCAGATAATTTGTGGAAATTTTAATCATTCAATAAAAATTCCAATAGTTTCAGGGGCCTTATATAGGCTTTACAAAAAAGAGAGTACTGGAAAATAACCGATGTGGTACTAAACGTCCACAAAAGATAAAAATAAAGGAAAACAAATAAAGGTAAAAACATCTGCTATCAATAAAGCCTGAAACAAGTCCCGTCTAAAGCCATAGAAGACCAGCGCGTCGCCTCCTGAAGTATACTCGATCGAACCTGCTCCTGGGCGGTGGCATGATGTCCTCATCAAAAGATCTCCACAATCCCTCCACAACAACCTCCTCAACAGCCAAAGATCTCCACAATCCCTCCACAACAACCTCCTCAACAGTCAAAGATCTCAACAATTTCCTCCATAACAACCTCCTCAACGCTAAAGATCTCAACAATCTCCTCCACAACAACCTTCTCAACAACTAAAAATCTCAGCAACATATCCAGCAACCACATCTGCAATATCTCCGCAAAATCAACAACAGGTTCAGATTCACATTTAGTATCGAGTTACCATTATCTCATGTACACTCGACGGGGTCCAGTTCTTCCCACCCGGCTAGAATGATCCAGTAAGCTTCTTTTTGTTTTGAGTCCTAGTCTGTATTTTCTTTTATTTAGTAGTCTTGTGTTCATTTTACTCTTGTGTTTTATTTTAGTTTCATATCAACTGTGAGAGGAAACTGAATAAGTTGTAAGTCTATTTAAAGACTCCATTATTTTCAATAAAAGTGGACTAGACTTTTGAGAAAATTATTTTGAGATTTTTTCTCTTGAGGAGCGTGCCTCTCATGGCGGGTGTGAAATCCTAAGTATGAAGTTAAGATCGAGTGTGCAGCGTGAAGCAGCGTGAGGTCAAGATCAAGGAGCGTGCGGCGTGAAGTGGCGTAAGATCCGGGAAGGTGAAAAGCATTTTCATTTATCCATTAGTTAATCTTTAGTTATTTCTTTCATCTCTCATTTTTTTTCAAAATTCGTAGACCCTCCTGATTTGTTTCACATCACCCGGGTTTGGAGGCCTCCAAACCATATGAAATTGGGGTTTGTGAAACTCCTATCTGAGAGGAGTTCAGAAACTGAGGTTTGTATGGTTACAAACCTCAGTTTCATTTTAACTTAAACGAAACCCCAGTTTGGGAAACTCCTTTGCTAAACTAGGCCCAAAGAGTTTGGGTTTAGATTCTAGAATCCCATAGTTTACCAAAGAACTGAGGACTTTGACACTATAGTGAGATCAGAAAACTAACAACTGGGTCTAGAGTGCGATAGTTTCCCAAGTTTGTTTTAAGAACACATGATTTCTCACACAGAACTGGTTTGCATATGTTTGTATATTTATATTGTAAATTCATGTAATTATGTGTAACTTGAATTGGCTTAATAGTTATTGTAAACCTTAAATTAGAGAAAATCAGTGTGAAATGACCAATGGAAGTGCAAATCTAGTAGACGCCTATCATCACATCCATGGTTACACGCTCATGTATAAATTATTGCTCACTCCATGCTCATATGCTTATCTATGTGGATTTCACCATTGCCATGTATCTTTTTCATATGTTTTTTTTTTCATTGCTTGATTGAAGAGATGTTAGGACTTGGGAAGAATATTTGAGAACAAAAGAGGTGATGTAGCGTTGTAGCCACTTTTTATACCATGCTGGCATGCTATGCGCGCACATTGTTTTATGGTACATTTCAATATGACAGGCTTTAGAAACTGGAAGCAACTACACAATCTTGGAGAACGATTTCTTTGCTGGTGATCTACTGATAGTTTCCCTATAATTCTAACGTCTTCTTTTGTTAAAATTGATTCAATATATTGGCTATTTCTGGAACTTCCGTTCTCAAATTTTGCCATCTAAGTGATAACTGTAATTTTTAGTTCATCCATTACTGTGTGAGCTCATGAGTTAATAACAGTACATGAATGGCATTAAGGATAAACTAACATTTCAAAGTTAAACAAGATTTTCTCTTTTCTTGTTTCCTTGACTTCTTGTTAAGTGACAATATTTCTTTTCATTTCTTCATCGTTGCAGCTCCAAAGCCTCATCGGCCAGTACGAGTTTCACAACAATGAACAAGTTCTGATATTTTATTGAATCTCTCCGTGCCAGAGTATTTATTCCCACTCAAAAAGTTTGGAAGAATTTTGTCCGTGCTGAAATGTCCCAGGAGCAAAGCTCTAATCTTCTATGTTTTTCTCTTTTAGAATATTTTTGTGTTTAGATTATAAGTACCCCTACTGAAAAAAATAGGAACTTTTTGGAGCCAGTGGCAAGGTAATTTAGCGAACTATTAATGTGCGCTTTCGTTAATTTCTGTAGAAGATAAAATGATTGAATAAATTAATTACACATTTTATAATGTTCTTCATTTACCTTAGTCTTTGAAATTCGTTCCTCGCGTCTTTTGTCCTTGTGTAACTTTTCTTACTCATTGTTCTTTTCTAAAGTTTCTTGTTGATGCATTAATTATCATTAGGTGTTCATTTAAAGTTGTTGCATATCAATGAGCTTGAGATGTTAGCTTTTGGAAATGGGTCTTGCTAATGAGTGCCCTTGAGGCACTAGTTAGCAAGCAATAATTAGGGCAACTTTTTACCTTTTTTGTCATTTTCAGGGCAGTTAAACTTCTTTTAAAATATGATTAGATTACCCTCCTAGCTTTGACTTCTTAATTTTCATTTTTTTTCCTATCTTCATATTTTAAAAGTGGTATCATTAATATTCTCATGTTATTCCTTCAATATTCCAATTTATTTACAATTTTTTCTCCAAAAACTTCAACCATGTTTTGTAGGCAATGATTAAGAATATATAAATGAAATTCACCTTATACCTATGATCTACAAACAAGAAGTACAATTATAGGATACAAAAGGTTTTAGAATTTATTCAAGTAAGAAAAATTCTAAAATTTGAAAACTCTTAGAAAAAAATTTTACAGAAAACTTTTTACACATAAAGTAGATATTCTTACTCACAAAAATACACTTTCTCTAACTCTAAAATTTAATTTCATCTTAGTTGTTCAAAATTTGATGACTTGTTGGTCCAACATTATACTATAGTAAAACAAAATGGCGAAAGAAAAGGATAAGACAAATTTGTCATATTAAAAAGGTACTGGGAATGAGAGAAAAAATTTGGCATATAGAAAAAATTAATATACACTTATTGGGAATGGGAGAACAATTAAAAGCAAAAAGTGAAAGATTAGGGGTAGTTTGTCATATTCAAAAAGTATTTTGGGCTGCCTTGAAAATGGGAGAAAAGGTAAAAAACTTCCCTAATTATTGTTTGCTAACTAGTGCCTTGAGGGCACTCGTTAGCAAGACCCTCTGGAAATTTCTTGCCTCTTTAATGCATTTTGTTTTTCCTTTTTTTGGGCCAATTATGCTCATGTAGAATTGTTTGATTTAGCAGTTCTCATTTCCGACTTTGTACTTTAAGTTAGATAAGTGATGGGATCAATATGTTATCCTTATATGGTGTTAATCAACACCAAAAGGGGAATTATGTGGTTATCGTTCCATGAGCATCAAATAATTTCACCTCCATGCATCTCGTGGAAGTTTGAGTGCTTGGGGAGCATTGGTGAATGCATTTGCGCTTGATAAAGAGGTTGCAAGTTAAGCATATTCCTCCACTATCATAATAAGACTACTTGCTGTTTATGAGGCCTGCAGGGCTAAAGACTCTCTTAGCCATGGTGCATTGAGAACTTTGTAGAAGATCAGGCTTTAGTTTAAGAATCCAACGGTTCCCTTCTGATGTGGTATTTTGTTTGATACTCAATTGTTCATGTTATAATTTCAATTGTTGGCATTCTTAATTAAACTCTGGCCATATTTGTTGCTGACTGTTATGGTGATTTATTTTTCTCATACTGAACTTGCTTTTCATGATGCCTCGTTCAAATTACCTTCTGTTAGAAGAGAGTAAATGCTAATGGTACCAGGTTATGCTTCACTGTGTTCTATATGCTTCATAGGCTGCATTAATTCATTACTGCTTGGCATGTTATGTTTTAGTATTTGTTACGGCATGACCACTTCTATTTGTTACTGCTTGACATGTTATGTTTTAGTTGTAGCTCTTCTCTACGACGTGACCACTTCATTTTGATCAAGGAATTATAAACAATAAAATAGTATTTCGCAAATTGCTGTGCTTGACATATGCATATTTCTGCCTTGTTAAGATTCACTGCAAGGCTGATGCCATAGGAGACTGTACAGCTTTGATAGATAAATCCACTTTCTTGTGGAAAGTTTTGTTGAAACTGAAACTTTTAAGTTGAGGAGTGAATCAGTGATTAATTCTTCTGTGATGCTTGTGTAGCAAGAAGGTGAAGTCTATGCCTTTTTTGGTGTACAAATTGGTAAGTTCATGCTGTATGTCATGTATATTAGTATATACTGTAGAATATTCAGTGTGATGAATGTATTCTGTTCTACACTTGTACTGTATGAACTTCAGCACATTGCGAGATGCATGCCGTACACATTGGAACTAGTTGTGGCGAGGCGAAGACCATTGCCCTTATTGACTGTCATGTATCTCGATTACAATATTTAATTGGATAACTTATTTAGTCCCCCAACCCCCCCCCCCACCCCCCCCCCCCCCCCACCCACCCCCCAACCGAAATTTAGCTGAGTAATGATGAACCTTAGATTGTGCTCGTACTAATATTGTTTGTGGTTATGTTGATAGTTTCTGAGACTCACTTCAGACATTCTGGCAAATATTTCACTAGATTCAGAAGGCCATCACAGCAGGGTACTTCTTTCTTGCGGCCAGAAAGGAGCACACGTGGGGCTTACGGTGATAGATCTCGAGTGATCTCGAGTGGTGGGTAGAGCTAGTATCGAAGTTCTACAAGATTCAACAATGATGAGCAAATGAACCATGAGGCAAACTCAACAGACGACGTTAGAATGGCATATGCTTCTCGTTTGGTGTTTCTCTGTTCAGTTATTCTTGTTGAAGAATGTGTGTTATTGGTTTGTTGAAGCTGAATTCCATGGGTACTCAAGTGTGTGAACATATTTGTATCTTTCTATTGAGCTTTTCAGTTAACTTTTGACAAGTTGTTGTTCCTCCTGATATTAAAAGGTAGGCTCCAACCTTGTGAGTTTGTGAGATCAATGTCTGTTTATGGTATACAAGGAACAAATGAACTCATTTCAGATGTTTCAGATGATTTCACAAGGGAGCATGAAGTGGTTCAAAGCAGTAGCCTAGTGATTGGAGTTCATAATGAGAAGAAATTTCAACCTCCCATCAAGCAATATCAATTGGTACAAACTTGGGAGTGTGTAATGCACAATGACTCAGATTGCATGTTTATCTCTAAATAATTCTCAAAACTTTGGAGGTCCAGTATCCAATAGCAATTAAAAAGAAAAAAAACAATGAAAAAAACCAAAAAAAAAAAAAAAACAATCACTGTTATTGTCCCAGTAAATGGCAGCAGAATTTAAAGCATAGACAACAAGCTGATTGGGCAGAAGCATCATCCACAAACACAATTAAGAACTTGAGGAAGGGGATTAAATCTCATCTTTCTGATAGATCTTTGAAATCCCTTTAGGAAAAAAAAAATTACATTTCGATAAAATTTGTGGCGATGCCACGCATGTTCCCACACAGCAAATCAAAGAAACAAACAAAGGCTTACACAACTTCCAGCCAACTTCCAAATTTCAGCCGCGGGCAACCAAAAGTTGTTCCTTTCCATCTAATATTCCCAGGTTGCTACAAAGTAGTCTATTGACACCAGCAATAACAGAACTTGTACCTCACAGTAGACATTTTGATCTAGCAGAGTTAGCTCTCCAATAAATATGGCGACTCAACATGCTGTTTGCTAGCTTTATAACATTGAGAAGTGGACACAAGGCCCTTTATTTTTCTTCTTAAATTTGATGTCTCTGTTATGAAACGCCGTCCCCTGGCTGAAACCATTGTAGCTTTCTAATTATGCTTCTCTCTAGGAGGTCACAATGTCATACTGGAAACCTGCATAAGCACCAGATATTATCAGTACTCTTGGTTCATTACTTTCGGCTTTGTTTAAAGGTTCAGAGCAAAGTATAGAGTTGTACAACTTTTAGTGTTTACGGCCAAGATTGGGGAAGTATGCTGTCAGAAGATGACAACTCTAACAACATTTCCCCTAAATTCTAAGGGCAAACAAAGAGATCGACAAAGAACATAAAATGCTTCCTTTCAATCGCCAGAGGAGCACCGAAGACACTGACAGCGGAAGCCAAACCCCTGAGTGAGGATAGTCTGCCGAGCCTCAACATCCATGCTAGCATCAATGTAGCAGATACAGAGCTCTTCACCTGACATCTAATAAAACTGTTAACACCCAGTTTGTACTTCCATTTTCAAGTCAATTGTTCACAAGTAATTACAAGATGTGTATTAAACAAAATTTCTATTCAGCTGATGCAACCATCATGAATTGTTCCATTCAGTTTGAGTACCTGCTTCAATGTCACGCAGGGCCTTCAGTCTTGCTTCCACATTATTGATCCATATTATATGCGTATTTGGATCTGAAATTACAAATACATAGTCAGAAAGGCTTCTGTTTTGAAGCACATTTTTTTCCCAAGTGCAATGGTAAGAGAAATCTACTTAGCATCTGATCAATGTGAGAATTGAGTCAGAACAGGCTGATGAATACGGCGAAATAGAGCATGCAGCACTCACTAGTAGATCTAAAATTTTTATGCTGCCAGTTCCAGCAAAGTCCTTTGCAGCCTACGCATCATAAAATAATATTACAGTTTATCAATGGAGTTATATATCATTTATCCATGTACAGGAGTTACTCAAATTAAATGGTTAAATCTTTGATATAATTCTAGCTGCTATATATCCTTTTGAGCTTTAAGTCACATTGCACCATTCTCCCTTGTTCTAGAGAGTTTTCCCTTAAGAACTCACAATATCTGAAGAAAAAATAGCAGTTTCCTAAATGTGAATCAACAATGCTTCAATCACTACTCTAATATATTAGGGTTCTTTATGAGTTGCAGTCTTGTGCTTGATAATCTTGACTGAGTTCTGTGATTAAACCAACTACAGATTCTTCGTCTTACATTCTTACTCAATGTCCTTATCATATATCTAGCTATCAATGAGTACTACTTTGCAGCTACAAATCTTAAATTTATAGAATGCCGCGATATATTCTGGATATCTAAATAACAAGTTCCTACAGGTATCAAAGTTGCTGAACTTCCATGGGTTCTTGAGATAAAATCCATTCTCTTCAAAGCTCTCTAATTACCCTAATAAGTCCTGTGATACACATCGTTACTTAATGAATTATAGTTCATTAGTTTTAAATATTCTCTAAAATTAACCACTTTCTAAAACCTGAATTCAAAGTCAAAGTTTGTTACTCAAAAGAAAAGACAGGAAAAATAAAGCTCCCATGAATAAATTGTGAATCAAACCATAATTAAGCTTGTGTGGAACCCATAAACACTCAACCTAACTTATGGATTATGACCTCTAGAAAATTGATCCACATGGATTATGTCATAAACAAAGAAAATGACACTGAGTTATTCTATCCCAGCTCACATCAACCCATCAAAGAAAAGTGGAAGATAATGAGAGAGAAGGGAAGAAAAATATTGTAGGAAAGTTCTATCGGAGAGGTATGATTTTATTAGACTTTAAATTTCTTGTCAATTTCGGTGGCCAGAGGTTGCTGCAAAGTGGTTGAGAGAAATTGAATATTTGTTTGATTCTAATTTCGAGATTAAAAGTTAGAAAGAATTGCCTTCATGTGATAGAAATTGAGCTATAAAAATATTTTTAAATAAAAATTATTTTTTTGGTGTATTGGCAAGGTGAAGTTGGGTATTTGCTAACCACCTTTGTCAACTTGTGACGCCCAAGGAAGAAGCGCTCCTTTTGGAATTTTCCTTTCTGCAAGTAACTGTACCAATTTATAAGGGATTTTTGGTCATAATGGATCCATTTAACTCTAAGTTTGAGTTGAGTGTGGCTTGGTCACATGAGGCATGCCTTAGTGTAAAGTTTTAAGAAAGCCCCTCAATGTTTGATAATTAATATTGAGTCTCTTTTAGCCTAAGAAATTAGTCCAAAATAACTCTACAGGTGGTGAACTCTTGTCTGGGTGAATTTTAGTGATTATGCACATTTCCATACCACTAAGTAATAGCATGCTGTCGTAATTGGATAAATGAGGTGATTTCATGAAATAAGATAATTCACTAAAATATTTTAGTGTCATTTATTATAAATGTGTGTAATGTGCTAGGACGGAATTGTACTCATTGAGCATGTAGTTCACTCTTTATTTTTCTCCTAAATATACCGAGTAGCTTGCAGGTTGAAACTAAGAGAATAAAATAGTTTGGATTTGCTTAGTAGTTTACTTGTGTGGTATAAGAGATGCTTTCTTTATTTTTCAATTTAGATAAATTACAATTCGAGGAATCATTGTAAGAGACTGTAGAAAGGTCTTAATTATGCTGTTTGAGTGAATTTGGGACTTGATATTTTTTCAATAATTAAAAGTAGTTAAAAATAATGCTCTGAAACTTCTTAGCATTAGTATTTATTGGTGATTACTATGTGAAATGAAGTACCAAACGGGCTCAGCATATGCATAGGATTCGCCGCGTGCACATGCTGTCGTTGTCACGTGCCCTGGCTTACTCTGCGAGACTGGGGGTGTGAGAAGTTGATTAACAATGACTAATATTATTTTTTTATCAGGAACAAATAAGGTAGAAGTTTACTCCTCACACTAATTAGAATATCCAAGCTAGCTCATCTAATGAATTGTTTTAATCACCTTGAACAAATACAATGTACCAAATAAAATTAATTAATGTTATGTCGAGATCCAACATATTACATATAACTCTCTTATAGTGTTAAATTAGGGATAGACCCATGAAATGTCTTTAAAGATTTCTATAGCACTTTTAGAGATTTATCAGTAATTTTGATGATTTTTATACCGGTTTTTAGGCTATAAAGGGGCTTAGTATTAATTCTAAAAACATTGAGGGTCTTTCTTGAAACTTGCACTAATGCACAAATTATGTTAGGCCACAATCAGCTCAAAAACTTAGACTAAGACTTAAAATGGATCCATTATGGGTCTGACCACTGATTACAACTCTTCTTCATAATTAGTATTGCTACTTGCAAAACCAAAGAAATTCAAAAGAGCTTGAGATCATGAGAGCTTCCTTTATGGCCATCACATGTTGACGGTGGTTGGCAAGCATTGCCCAACAACTTCACCTTGAAAGTAGCCTCCAAAAAAAATTTAAATGAAAATATTTTTTAAGCTAAATTTCTATCATATAAACCCAATTTCTGACCTTAACTTACAATCTCAAAAATAGAAACAGGTAAATATTCGAAGTGTCATTCTCAGCTACTTTGCAGCGACCTCCAACTACAAAAATTAATAGGAAATTTGAAGGTTAGTAAGATCACACATCTATAATTGTATTGTTATTTAATCTTCTTCCATTAGCTCTCTCTTTCTTCTCTTTCTTTGATGTGTAGATATAAGTTAAGAACGTGTAACTCACATTTCTCTTATTTATAATCTAATTTATTCATGTGAATCAAGTTTCTACCAGCTCCAATCCATAAATATCCAATCCATAAATTAGGCTAAGTATTTATGGGCTTCCCACAAGTTTCATAATTATGGTCTGATTCACATTTTATTTATGAG
Source organism: Agave tequilana (assembly GCA_038442645.1). Lineage (NCBI taxonomy): Eukaryota > Viridiplantae > Streptophyta > Magnoliopsida > Asparagales > Asparagaceae > Agave > Agave tequilana. The sequence continues at coordinate 29,820 of JAVJIF010010159.1, read as the reverse complement.
AGTCTTGCTTTTTGTTTCTTATTATTTGTTATTTAGTTTAAGTAACAAACTTTGATTATGATTTCAATTTGTAGAAACATGGTCAACATTAGAGCATATCTTAAAACTTAATAAACTTAATTAAAAAGTAAATGATGAGTGTCACAAGTCCCAAAGTATGGTAGTAAGATGATTCAGAACCAACTTTAGGAAGAAAATAAAGATAAATTTTGATTAATTCAGGAATCGGCACCCGGTGATCTCACACTCACTCTCACAAATCAGCATGTAAGAGATTCAAGGAGCAATGCAAATCAACATGCAAAACAGAAAAGGGTTTAAATGAATCACTGAACTATTAAACTCAAAAGTCTAGTTGGCTTTCTATAAGCTTCATACAAAAGTAATTCCCTCGTCCTAACCGATGTGGGACTAAAAGTAAAAAGAACTAAGCTTACTAAATAAAGAAAAGAACTTAAAAATAACATAACACAATAAGATAGTTGCGTCTCCTGCACACGTAAGTCCTCCATGTTCTCAAACTAGATGGCTTCCCATCAACTCTCCCTGTCTTCAAAAAATTCGCCGCTGGAGAATGGTGATGGTGACAGTCACGTAGAATCGCTGTGTTGAGTTACATGATCTCCTCGGCCGGCAACCAAGTACAATGGAATCGGGCCGTCCACGCCAATGAACCAAATAGCGTTGGTAAGCGCCGGCAGCGGTGGAAACTGTCTCGTCCGTCAGAATACCCTCAATCTCCTCAATGGAGGGTCTCCTCAATGGTGGTAATATTGGTGGTTGAGCCGAGGAACGGCTGGGGACTCCTGAGAGTCAATACTGGCTCATTTAGTATGACAATTGGATAGGCCACTGGAATTGTGGTAAAGAGTCAAGTCCTCAACGTTGAATACCGGGTTGACTCCAAGATCAGGGGGAATGTCGAGCTCATAGGCATTGGAACTATGCCTCCTCAATACCCTGTAAGGATCCATACGTCGAGCATGGAGCTTCTTCAAAGTTTCTAGTGGAAATCTCTCTGGATGCACCCTAATCATTACCCCATCTCCAATAGCAAATTCCTGCAATCTCTTATGGGAATCTGCAGTAGACTTATAGTTATTGTTGCTAATAGCAATTTACATTTTGATATGCTCATGCAACTCGTGCAAATGTTGTGCAAATGACTCACTTGATGCGCTAGGACGATCACCTATGGACATAGGTTGGAGATATATAAGTTTCCTAAGTCGATACTCTGTTACTACCTCAAAAGAACTTAACCCTGTAAACTATTGACTGAACTACTATATGCAAATTCGGCTACATGTAAGACCTCATCCTATGGGAATCTGCAGTAGACTTATAGTTATTGTTGCTAATAGCAATTTACATTTTGATATGCTCATGCAACTCGTGCAAATGTTGTGCAAATGACTCACTTGATGCGCTAGGACGATCACCTATGGACATAGTTGGAGATATATAAGTTTCCTAAGTCGATACTCTGTTACTACCTCAAAAGAACTTAACCCTGTAAACTATTGACTGAACTACTATATGCAAATTCGGCTACATGTAAGACCTCATCCTATGTAGTCATCCTCTCTCCTACTAAACATCAAAACAAAACACCCAGAATATGATTTACTATCTCAGAATGACTGTCAGTTTGAGGATGGTATGCCATAGAGAATTTAAGCGCAGTCCCCATTTTCTTCTAAAGAGTTCCCAAAGGTGGCTCGTGAAGTAGACATCCTATCAGAAACAATGGACTTGGGTAAGCCATGTAAGTGCACTATCTCTATGAAGAATAGGTGTGCCACATGCGAAGCATCTGACGTCTTGCTATAAGGGATGAAATGGCCCATCTTTGAGAACCTATCAACCACCACAAGGATAGAGTAATGTTTCCTAAGCGTGCGAGGGAGCCCTAAAATGAAATCCATACTGAGATGCTCTCAAAATGCAGAGGGAATAAGCAAAGGTGTGTAAAGCCCTGAGTTCTATTTCTTACCCTTGGCAAATTGACACACTTGGCAATGTGACACAACTCTCGCAACATCACGTTTGACACTATGCCAATAAAATCGATCCTCTACCAAGGCAATGTCTTGTCGTGGCCAAAGTGTCCAGCGACACGTCCAGCATGTATTTTCCAAATCAAATGATCCCACAAAGAAGTGTTGGGAATGCATAATTGGGTGCCCCTGAATAAGAACCCATCAACAATAGTGAAACCTTCCACTAAAGTGGATGGAACGCGAATTAATGAAGCATGAATTTTCCCAAAGTCCCGACAAGTAGGATAATCTTGTATAAAACATTCAAAACTGATCACCTCTGCACTTAGTGTCTGTAACGTGCAAAGTCTCCTACTCAAAGTATCAACCTTGTTATCCACACTAGCGCGGTGTTCAATTACAATAATATACTCCTAAATGAACTAAAACCACTTGATGTGTCGGTGCCCTACGCGTTTCTGTGAGTTGATACAGCGGAGGGCTTAATGGTCCGAATACAGGACAAGCTCAGCAGGTAGCAAATAGAAATACCAATATCGCAAGCTCTGCACTATAGCATACAACTCCCTATCATAGACATCGTAGCGTTGTTTTATCTAGTTCAATTTCTCGTTGAAGAAATCGATAGGATGATTCTCTTGCCTCAACATGCCACCTATGCCTACTCTGAGGCGTCACAATCCACCTAAAATACCTTCGAGAACTCAGGAAGGCGAAAGACTGAGGCAGTAGTCAACTTCTCTTTGATTTCCTTTACTCTCTCTTCTCCTTGATTTCCTCGAAGGCTCTAATAACAGCTCTAGTCTATTTGAACTCTGCTTTCTTAAGGCATTCAATAATTAGAGCCATAATGGTACTAAAACCTCTAACAAATCTCCGGTAAAAAGTAGCTAAGTCGTAGAAGTTTCTAGACTTGTGAATTGAACTAGACGTAAGCCAATCCCTAATGGCCTTAACTTTGTCAAAATCAACTGCTGCACTATCTTTAGATACGATGAACCCAAGGAAATGCACGATTGGGACTAGAAATGCACCCTTCTTCAAGTGGACAAATAATTTCTCCTTGCGAGAACTTTCTAGCACGCGTGTCAAATGAAGAATATATTCTTCCTGGGTCCTACTAAAGATCAAGATGTCATCAAAATAGACGACCATAATTTGATGCAAAACTAATTTTAGAAAGAAAATAAAGATAAATTTTGGTTAATTCGGGAATCGGCGCCCAGGTGATCTCTCATCCTCTCACAAATCAGCATGCAAGAGATTCAAAGAGTAAGCAAATCAAAATGCAAAGCAAAAAGGATTTAAATTGATTTCATTGAACTGTTCAACCCAATAGTCTAGTTGACTTTTTGTATGCCTCATACAAAAGTAATTTCCTCATCCTAACCGACGTGAGACTAAAAGTAAAAAAAAAAAAAAAATTGAGCTTATTAAATAAAGAACAGAGCCTAAAAATAACCTAATACAATAAGAGAGTTGCACCTCCTACGCACGTAAGTACTCCATGTTCTCGAATTGGACGGATTTCCATCATAACCTATATATAAATATGTTGCTGATACTTCTAGTGTTACTCACAGTTGGCAATATGCACCCTTCTTTTGTATGTTCACGGGGTCTAACATTTAGATAAACTCATAAGCATATATAATATGCTCGAAGGCAAGCATATATAATATGCTCCAGCTATTTGCGCATTAAGCATCTTAGATCTTTCGGATAAGTACTAGCAAGAAACCCCTGCAAATAGCATGGGGCATAGGAGAGTGGCCAGATTTTGTCTCCACTTCTTAAATGTATTATAAAGTTAACTATTATATCATTCAAGTGAAAATGCTAATTTATGTGTTAAGTGAAAGGAAGATAAATTTAAAGAATTTTCTTTTGTCGTTGATAATTAAAAGCATGTTGTTTTTGTTAATGTTTTAGGTAGAGAACATTTTTATGCATGTGACATTATTTGTGGGAAAAGTTAATAGGCACTAGTTATAAATAGATATTATTGGTTACATTTTCTCCAATTTAATATCGGAATGTTTTTCCAAAATTTTTTAGAATAAAGTAATTTTACTTTCATTATTATAAGTGAATATCATACTTCCTCACACTAATTATAATTTGTGATTATAGGCATTCCTATTGTTTAGCTTTTTTCTATAAAAATGTCATTTTTTGCTTCATTTATAAGCTGTTATATTTTATTTGCAGAAAAAATCTATTTAGAATAATTTAGACATAAGTTTTCACTTTTTTTAGTTTGAATTTTGATCATGTATGGTAGCTCCTATGGGATTATGTTTAAGATTATCATACTCATCTTCATTATTTAGACATTGGGTTCGACTATGGAATACAAACTTATCTTGAAAAAGTCTGGAAACTTCAGAAAAAGTAGCATATTTAAGTTGTTATTTTTCTCACATTTTTTCATCACAATGCTAGGGTCACTATTGACTTTTCAAAATTTCTAATGTTATAGTATATATTATATGATAGGGAACAAATCCTCTCCTTATGTATGATAGCTTCATTTAATATTTCACAATATTAGGTAAAGTATCTCGCTCCTTTCTCTTGGCTACCTCTACTGAAATATTTATAATAGTGTATAATTTATAGAACATACTTATTTAAAATTAAATACTTAAGATTTATATTGGAAACACATGAAAGATCCTTTGTGATCTACATGAGAGAAGAATAGACATTTTTATTCTTCAATTGGAATATAATGATTCCTTCATCCTTCAACTTTTGTCCAAGCTTTCTCATTACTTATGTTACAAATATGTAATTTAAATAAATTTGAGCACTACATCCTCTGATTTTCTATGAACACTACCAAATCTAAAAAAATATATAATCCATACCTTCGTCTGTAGCTCTCTTCTACCCTATATCATCTCAACTATCTCATATTCAGTAGTGTTATCCTCCTAAACCCCTAATAAACCATATTTTCCTCCACTTATTTCCTTCATTTTCTTCCAATACTATTACCACCTCCTTCAGTTTCACCAAGAAGCAACATTGTGGCCCCTCCTTCTCCACTTCTATCATTAATACCTACATATAAAAGAGTTAATATGAAGCTTCTTTCTTGCATAAAAGTATTAAATATATTTAAGATTTTATATAAGAGGGCTAACCTAGTAATTTTCATCTATTGCTATTATTAAATGGAGATGTATTGTAAAAAAATTTGGATTTCAAAGTTTTTTTTTGGCTAAACGAATAAATAAATACTGTTAAAATTACATCTATTGCTACCAATATATGAATTTCAAATTAGAGAGCACTGTAATACAAGCAAACCGTATATATTATTTCGATAATTACCTTACAATATTTGATGTTACCTATTCCTAATTTGGAATGATTCAAATCTATTTTCTTTTAAAATTACTCTTCATTTGTTTTACTTATGAGAGAAATTTATGATATGGTGGCATTCTTCTATTACGACATGATCTACAAGATTTTGAATCTAAACCCAATATGCTCTTCTTAGCTAACGACTATGTTTATCTGACCCACATTTAAGTCATTATTTACATGGTTAAATCTACTATGTGCTCACTAATTGGAAATTGCATGTACATCCCGGTAGAACTCAATAGATTTTTGCATCTATGACCCAACAAACACATACAAATTACGAGGATAATCTCAAGTCTCAACACAAGAATGAAAATATAACCTCTACATAAAAAATATAACACAATAATCTCTCATTATACTCTTTTTTTTCTTGGTGAAAAAATAGATAGCATTCCCAGGGTGAAAGTTAGACATACACACAAGTCAATAAGAGACAATAAACATAAGCAAATTGTTTTCCCTAAATACTCGCAAAGTATTAGAATTTATTATACATAGTAGCACATCAAAAATCCTTTAGGTTCTAATAGTTCAAACAAGTTTTGATTATTTAAAAAAATTACAAGACATATATTCTTTGGTCTACAATATATCCTGGTTATGCAATTTATCATCTCAATCTTTTAATTTACAAAAGGTTTAGTCGCCATATAGAACAGTAGAATTAGTTTATTTTCTATAAACCATTTTCTCAAAATATCACATATTTTCATTACTAATTCAATATTCCATTAATCATTACTAGGCGGTTATTCCGACAATCAAAATACATGTCATAGTACTGCAAAATAAAAACAAAATGAATTAGGAGCTTGATTTGTCAAAGATTACAAATTATCATTAAAGTGAACTGCAACATAACTTTTGACTACTATAAACTCTCTTCTACAATTAGAAAGAATACAAATAAGAAAGGCAAAAGATTTCTTAAGGCAAAATTTATGTGAAGCTTATGCTCACAAATTGTTGTTGATACGCCCATATTTCGCAATATTCAAAAAAATGTTTAATGTCTTCTAGTGCTGAAGTAGCATCACATTTTTAGTACAACTAGAATTATCAGGCCCTACATAATAATTTTTCATATAAGTTACACATATTGGAAAACATATAAGGTTAATATATCATCAGTCCAGGATAATAATTTTGTATATGGAATTACACATAATATAAAACAAGAATATATAGTTTGATCACAATGGATTCAATTTATTGTATTTCAGCTCTCTATAGCTTAATTTTCAACTTGAAATCTTCTATAACCCAATCCTACCCTAATGTTCAACAAATTTTAATCTATGTATAGGAAATTTCTTTACAAATATTTCAAATTGTTTGATACCATCCTTGTACATATACATATTTATATTTCAAGTAGATGTATAAAAGATCAGTAAATAGTAGGTATTGGCCCAAGAAAATGAGTTGCATGCTTAGCCCATGCCAACCAGCACATTCATCACCCCCTCACCTCATGTATTTCTCTATTTGTCAAGTGGCAACCCCTAGCCCATACCACCCAAAAAAGTGGTATTCCTACTAACCAATAACCATTTGGACCATCTTCTGCTATGTCCTTTACTAATACAGTCAAGCTAATTCTGCTTTTACTCTAAACAAAATCATCAATTTTAATCGGCAATAGATTCATACGATGCAAGGCCAAAGATGCAAGTAGTGCAGCTATCCATAACACAAAAAGTGGTAGTGCTGGCTATGTAAGGATTGCTACCGGATGTGCTCATTTGTCACCAATTTAGGTTTTACTATTCGGCATGTTTAAAGAATTGGCCGCCGAGATAGAATCGATGGTATTAATCGGAATCAGCTAAAATCGGTCAAAATCGCCTATTTCAATGGTTGGAATCGGCTGATTCCATTCTGATTACGATCGATTACAACACAATTATTGGCAAACTGCAGTAAATTCAGCAGTATCTTCTCAATTCTGCAACGTAAAAATTTGATTAACTTGGTGTTTCATGAAGAAGAGGGTCTTTTGTTTAATTGAACCATCACAGAAGGTTGATGCGACCACATCAAGGAGCGAGTCATCATCTCATAGTTGGAAAAGGGTCTGCAAGATCTATGAGCAAGGAAGGAGAGAAGTGATTAGAAAGGAAAGGGTTCTTAATTGTTTTGCTACTCTCTTTTCTACTCTCTTTTTGCTATATATAGGGGGCTGAACTAATCTGAAAAGTTCATCCAAAAATGAACAACTGAAAATAAAAACATATACTAAATTATACAGGAAGCAATCTGAACACTATTTGTTATTGTGAACGGGGTCGTTCTAGTGTGAATAGGGTTGATTGCTAGTGTGAACAGTGTCGTTCTAGAGTGAACAAGATTAATTGCTTGAATGAAATGTGAGCAGGGTCGTCCTAGTGTGAATAGGGTTGATGTTAGTGTGAACAGAGTTCATTAAAGCAGTGTGAACAAGACTATAACAATTATTAAAGCCCTAATCCAATGTGAAAGGGGCAATATCAAAGGGCTAATGGGTGGGCTAGGAATATTCTTAGATTTTCTTTTCTTTTTTTAAACATTAGGTCATAACCGGACTTGAACCGAGACTCCCGACAGCCCACTCCCACACTTTTACCAGTGAGCTCACTGGCCATATTCTTAGATGTTGTAGTGGCTTTATATACAGAAGTAGACTTTCACATATAGACTCATACTTCTAACGGTATGGGCTACCCACCAAATTGGGACTCTAGAGTCCAACTGGAAGTGGGACTTGCTTTGGTTATAAATTGGACTTGATGTGAATAGGTTGACACCCTTCACTTCATCAAGCCGTATCTTGTATGATGTCCCTTTTCGATGATCTTAGGGTCTGTTTGGTTGTCGTAACTGGCCGTAATTTATAGTTGTAATTGGTAAAGTCTTTTACAATTGTAAATGAGTTACATGTATGTAAATTTTACGGTGTTTGGTTGGTAATATAAAATTGTAAAGTGGGAAAGTGTATTGTACTTTACGGTGTTTGGTTGTCGTAATGTATAAATCGTAAGTGAAAAAGTTGACCACAAAATTAACTATTTGGTGATTTTAAAAGTTTTAATACTGCAAATAAATATTAAAAAAGTTAAATATTAAAAAAATTTAATATTAATATAAAAAATATTACAAATTTGTATGACCACAAAATTAATTGTAACTGAGCTGCAAGTGAGTGGTAACTGGGTTGCAAGTAAGTGTTAGTTGAGTTACGTAAGTCTTTTACGAATTACGGTCCAAACAAATACCGTAATTGTAACTGGGTAGTAAGTCATTTACGAATTACGGAGTTCTACGCGAAACAAACGGCCCCTTAGTCTCATTCTTAAGCTGAGGAGAGGAGCTATAAGGTAAAACTGATATTACACCTTAACTATTCGAAAACTTCTCAAAATAATCTTTAGAAGTGAGAGAACTTTCTGCCTAACAATGCTCATTTGGCGGGCGGGGTCTCTACAACCACCTTTAGGTATCTCTTACCATGTAAATGGGGATTTAAATCTTCACTAAAGGTAACTTCTTTTCATTAACTTCTTCCAATACTCGTCTGATTTTCTTCTTATGTAAATTTAGTACTAACTTTAGCATCAGAGGGTCGTCGCCAAATAAGGTTTCTCAGACTCTAAATAAGATAATAGGGTTTTCTAGACTTTTAAGATGTAGAATATTTGGAGAGTAAATTGGCAATATCAGTGATTTGGAGGGTATTTGGTTAGGGGGTATATCTAAAAAACCCAGTTATTTTTATATCATTCCAATTTGTCCCATTATTTTGATACAATGCAAAAGATTCCTTCAATTATCATTTTGAAACATGGAGAATATAATACTTTAACATCCTTTGTTATTTAATCTGAACACAGGAAAATGAAACAATCGATCTAAACAACATGCTATGTTCTATAGTCTATTTAGAGTTACCTGATCATGGCAAGAAAACTAAATTTAATTTTTTGTTTGCACACAATGCACTCTAACTAACGCCTTCAACAAAGCAGATCATCAACTTGGTTTTCTTATCATTGAATTTGAACAAGAATGATTTGCTTCAGATCCTCCCCCGAACCCCCATTCCCCACCCCAACCATCCTGTGCTCACATGTGCATGTCTATAACTTGCCTAAGGAGTCAGCTTAAATCACACTCTAGGCCATCCAGTGATTGATCATAATCTCTATTAGTGTGTGTAGCAAGAAAAGGTATTATTGTAACTCTTTTTTTTCATCTTTATAAAGGATAAGCTATACCAATCTAGGGTATGTCGTCTACTCATAAAACCTAATATGGTATGAGAGTATCTCCTTCTCTCTCCATAAACCATAGCCACCTCTCCAACAACCGCCAACATCTCCAAACCAATCCTATAACATCACAGCCCATCCCAAACCATCCAATAAGACAGTCACCCTTATTTTCCGCTACAAATCCCAACATTGCTATGTTCTTCCTTTGCAAAACCCGTTGCCGCCCAATTTTCCTCTACAAAACCCATCGCCGACTCTATTTTCCTCTACAAAACCCATTGTCACCCTATTTCTCGCTGACTATTAACCTTTAGGAACACCCCACAACCATCTCCATCACCACTACATATTTATTCGAATGTTACGAGACCTGATATTACATTTATTGTCGGCGTACAGTCGGTATATGTAGACTCATAGCTACATTAGAATGATGCATGCTGTGTGTCGCGATATCCAAAGGGGGCATTGGTAAAGGCTTGTTTTACTTTCCTTCTACTCATCTTAGTGTTGTATATTTTGATGCTGACTGGGCTGACGATCCTCTTGATCATTGTTCTATTAGTCGCTATTGTACACTTGTTGGTGGTTAATTTTGTCGCTTGATGTAGTAAGAAGTAAACATTTGTTGTCCTATCTAGTGTTGAGGCTCATTAGAGGGCTATGGCACATGCTTCCCGTGAGATGGTCCAATCTTTGTTGTATAAGAGCGGTGTTGTTTCTCCTCATTCTACCGTGATGCATTATGATAACTAGGCAGCTATGTGCATTGCTAACAATCTCGTGTTTGATGAGAAGTTAAAGCATATTGAGGTAGGTTGTCATTTTATTCAAGATATAGTGATGGCCAAGAGGAACATTACTTCTTATGTTACTTCTGGAGTGCAGCTTGCTGATATCTTTACCAAAGCTTTGTTTAGGAAACTTTTTCAAATCTTTATAACAAACTGGGCATGACTGAAATCTATGCTCCAATTCGAGGGGGAGTATTGGAGTGTGTAGCAAGAAAAGGATTATTGTAACTCTCATTTATTTCATCTATATAAAAGACATGTCATACCAATCTAGGCTATGTCGTCCATTCACAAAATCTAATCTCCATATCCCAAAATTTCTATGGGGAAATAATTCTCACGAAGGAGTCAACTTACTCTATCAAGAGAGTCACCTTAAAATCATGTTGAGCCATCCCATAAAATTTGCATCAGCCCTTGGCTCAAAATATATGTGAAAGAGAGATCACATGAATTATCTATAATCCTTGAATCAAGTAGTTCCTAGATAAACAATTTTCAGTAACAAAACAAATGAAACCACTTAATTAATAAGTTACATATGATCAAAACAAATGAAAACTTCAGAACTCTTGAACGTCAATTCTTGTGGGTTTCAATCATCCCAGATAATAGACCTGAATCCCACAAATTTGCAATTTGAATGGGAATGGTTTGCTTCCATATTCTTCCAAGAGGAGCCAAAGTCCCTGTGTGTGTGTGTGTCTACTTCCATGCACGCATGTGTGTAAAATACATGTCAGATATCAAGTATAAATATGCTGCTTATTAAACACAGGAGAAAAGGCGTACCACAATCATGGTTGTAGAAGGATGGAAGCATATATACAGCATTGCCAACAGCAGCTTCAGATTCAACAGAAGCAGCTGCAGATGCAAGTAGATCGTCATAAGATCTGGCGACCAATTCAACACGAAATGCATTTATACGAATTCGCGCTAGCACATTAGTGTACCATTGATCGGTAAGAACTACTGTTAGTCAAAGAAAACTAATATGATTTAAGAACGTGAAAGATTCATGAGCAAAATGGCACTTGACAGCGGCATCAAGAGCATCAAGTCACAGTCAAGGATACATGCCACCTGTTCTTCCTCAACCGGTGCTCTCATAAAGGTTTGTTTCAGCAGTTCAAACTCTTTTTCCATCTAAAGGTTTTAATGTACAAAATACATATTAGCAACTTATAGCAATAACTACATAAATCCATTATCCAGGAAGGATGGAAGTTACAGAAAGCCAACTTCACCTGTAAAACTGTCTCAGGAAGTAAACTGGCAGGCTGGAGTACGTCGATGCTGTCTGAAGCTACTGCTCCAGATACAACCATGCAAGCCAACCGCTTTACAATCAATGGATATTTCAACCCTCTGGTTCTGCAGAAGAGCTAAATTATACTGTCACTTAAAATCAACTTTTATGTATAAATCACATGTGCACATTGGTCAGACTTGGAAGAAACGTAAACAATGCACTAATTGGGTGTTGAAAACACTCAGCTTATAGCAGTCACAAATGGAAATTTGACTTAGTTGGCCTAGGCTTGCAAGTTGCAAACAATTAGGCTCGGTTTCAAGCTGAAAAGGTGAGACGAGATTCCTAATGTGAGATTCCCCAATCGGTTACACAAATCAATGATCAACACCAATCATCTTTGCATATTAACAGATCTACGTGCATAAATATTTGTCTACTTTATATCCTTCCAATCAATACATAAGTGTGCACAACTGAATAATTTTTAAGCTGCCTTAAAAATTATCTGCACTGGGATAACATGATCCATGCCTTGTAAGGCTCCAAACCGCAAATTTCTATACACAGATTTATTGATGTACAGATCAAAATGGATGGCTCCAGCCATTGATCTGGGTAAACAATTGGGTCATCTCACACTAAAATCTCATCCCACCGTCTCATCGTATCACTTCCCTACAGATATTACTCTAGATGAAAAAACAATAAATTATCGCAATCTCTTTAATACTCCTCAAGCTGGAGCACAAATTTCAATCATGCCCAACTTGTTACAAAAACAAAAAAAACTTTCCTCGGTAATGTTTAGTGGAAATATCATCCCCGTATCTATAATGAAATAGCAGGCCACCTCAACTGTTCTGTCTTCTCACAAAAAACCAGATTGTTGGTGACATACATTGTAGCCTAATTATCACAATGCATCAGCTTAGATTGAGAATGAACTACACCCATCATACACAGAAGACATTGAAGCCACAACACTTCACACGCACTATGAGCCATAGTCATGTACTTGGTCTCAGCTAGTGATCTAAATGTCAGAATTGAGGCCATGATAGACAACAAAATCTCATGTCATATTGCGGATATTGGGGAATATCAATGGTATTTAGTAAATGTCACGTGCCATAGCATACCGTAGATATTATGTCCTAGATGTCCTAAATAGTAAATAATGTAGTCTTAACAAGACATTACATATATAAAGCACACACAAGGTTCTAAATGGCAGACATCGGACACATGGTGGCCAAGGGGGTCCATGTCTGCTCGCATATATCAGGCAACACATCAGGACATTAAGTAAATAGTGAGTGCCAAACTGGGTGAAAGATATATGTATCTTATGTATATAAATATTGTCAATTTTAGTGTAAGTAATATATAAATTGTCCTCAACCAAATAAAATTATAAGCCTAAATGTAAATGTATTAAAAGAACACATATTCATTTCATGCAACTAAACAAACAATATACAAAGATCCAAAAAATAGTGCATTATAAGTAATAAAAATACAACATAAATTAACAAATAAAAAACACAACATTTATAGTTCATGTGAAAAAATACGATATTTGGGATATGTCATAAAAAATGACGGGCGATATGTTAGATCAAACCGGACATATCCGAGACATTCATTGAAAAAGTATAGAAGATATATTTACCTCCATGTCATAGAGTTGAAGGCTTGAAAGGACATGGCGGGCACATTTAAGATAGTGGTCTTGACAGTGGATCTACCAACAATAGTTTGTTTCTTACTTCTCCACGTCACTAACATTACCACCAACAAACTACAGTAACCATTAATAGAACATCTAACAAGTGGGTCGCCTACCCAATCAGCATAAGAATAACCAAGGACATTAAGATGAGCGCAAGGCCTATAATACAATTGTTTAATAGAACTCTTATGATACTGTAAGATATTACACGTAGCATCCCAACAAAGCTAATGTGTACCGACTCAATACCCCTAGAACAAAAGTATTGTCACCTCTACTTGTCACACCCGAAATCAAACACGTGACAACGTATGTGATGAAAACTCATGCACATAGAAGGCTACATAGCAAGACTTCAAATACAAAATTAAATATATAAAATTTATTTCCAAATTGTCATTAGAGAAGATATTCAGCGAATCACCAATTCTCAATAGTTCAAAACCTTCTAGAATTCCAACAATTAGAGAATTAGAATTTATTTGAATTAGAGTCTTGATTACAAGCGACTTTATTCTCCAAAGACTGAGTGTTTTCGTAGTCTCTACCTAACGAGTCCAACTGTCAATCCCACGAGCCTTACACGCAAGCCACCAACCAACCCTTAGAATCTAGAAGAAAGAATGGGATGAATTATAGCTCAGTAAGGGAGCAACCACCTTTCATAATGGTGCAGACCTCTTTCATATAGATATAAATGTGAATACAAAACATAACAGACGATAACAGATAGATACTTTTTAGAATAAATCCAAGGTAATATAGCATGATGACAATAAGGTCATAAAGTCACTCAAAATATAAGGTAGTGACAGAGTTTACTGATACTTATAAGAGATCTATGCTGAATCAAAATATAACTTATTTTTTAGAATAATCTAAACAATGAAATATTTACCATCAAAAAACGTGATCATAGATATATCACAAAAATTCCACGAGTCCGAAACTGAGGTCAAAGATATATCACAACTTTGATTACGTATTTTGATGATAAATGATATGATTGTCAAATACTGGTTTTGGAGAGAAAAAGATCTGAGGGATGATCGACCTCTTGGTCTCAGTTTATATATAGGAACTAAAGTACGGGTTTACAATTACAAGATAGCTAAAATACCAATACCTAATAAGACAAGTCCTTAAATAGTCAAACACTCTTTCTCAAGCTGAAGTATAGATATCTATCATGTTCAGCTTGTTACATAATGAGAGAACTCTATGAGCACCAGATTTAGTAAACATATCTGCGACCTCCTTAGAAGAGAGAGTGAAGTGAGTAGAAATAAACTTCCGAGTGACCGCCTTACGAGCAAAATGGCAGTCCACCTCTATGTGCCCGGTCCTCCCGTGGAAGACAAGATTGCTGGAAACATAGGCATCGAACCAACTTCACTAAAACCAAGTTCCCACATAAGGTTTTCACCCCACGGTTCAAAGACTCGGCGGAGTCGGAGACGAGTCGGCCGAGTCATATCCGTCTCGGCCAACTCGTATCCGTCTCGGCCCGCTCTGAGTCCGAGTCACGAGTCGGTCGAGTCAACTCAGAGGAGACCGACTCGGCCGAGAATCAGAGTTGACTCGGTCGACTCGCCATTATGATGATGATTTTGTACCTCATCGCAATTCAATGTGAAAATAACTACATTAGCATGTATTTATGAATATAGTTTGTGTAATTTACTATATTATATATGTATTTTGATATGCTTCTACCGACGACGCGTGTATTTATACTTTCGCTTTATGTTTAGTGTGCTAGGTGATATATTTGGACATGTAATACATGAATGTGAATATCTACATTTTTTAAAATTTATCGTGATTTTTTCAGATTTTTTAAGCTTTCTATATAGCGTTTTGCGCGTATCTCCCGATACCGATCCGAGTCGCCGAGACCGATCCGTCTCAGTGCCCGTCGAGTCGGCGGCCGAGACCACGACTATGAACCATGTTTCACCCACATCATCTCACATGTCATCGCCTATACTCTGTTTCGACACTAGAACGAGACACAACACTCTACTTATTACTCCTCCAAGTAACTAGATTTCCTCCAACATAAGTGCAGTAGTCAGAGGTAGACTTTCTATATCTTTTATCCTCTGCATAATTAGAATATGAAAAATCTTAATCTGCAAATGTCCATACGTTTTATACAATAGACCTTTACTAGATCTTTTGATGTATGCCAGGATCCTTAAGGCGGCCTTCCAATGAACCTCTCTAGGCTTGTGCATGAACTGACTCATTAGTCCAACAACATAGGTAATATCTGGGCTAATAGTTTACTGTACTATGAAACATCCTCAAAAAACGGTCCAATCCATCCCATAAATCAGCATCAAATTCATAAGATTACGCGCTAGCTTGCAGCCAAGTAGTCTAGTCTAGTCTCCTGTAATAAATTCGAAGGGAAAGAACTACTCTGTGTTTGTTGTGAGCAATTTCAGTCTCAAGAAATGATGGGGGGTCTCCCATGTCTTTAGTCACAAATTGAGTCTTAAGATACTATTTAGCTTTCTCAATGCCATCAACATCACTCTCAGTTAACAAACTAAAACATATACAATAAGAATCATAGTGCCACAAGAACTCCTATGAATGAAGATAGAGTGATCAAAATTGCACTTCTAAGACAGAGATATCACACCATCCAAGGGTATTTGACTTCGCCAGTTCTAGGCTTCCAATAGAAGACTCAAATCTTGGGATGGTCTGGGTTTTGAATTTTATGCATGGGTCATAATTTGAACAATTAAAAAACATGTCCAAAAAAATAAAGCGCAGAAGAAATGAGAATGTCAAGATGAACAACAATACAGTAAGCAATGCGATAAGAAATGAGTGCAAGTAACAAATTAAAGGTGGCCCCTCTTGAGAATTAAATGAGGGAGAACGGACTGAGATGGTTTGGGTGTGTCCAATAGAGGCCAATAAGTGTGTGGTTCGGAAGAGCAATAGAATCATACTTAACCGAGCAATGAGGACTAGAGGGACTCCAAAACAAGTTCGGATGGAGGTAATTATGAAATAGAAGATGAACCTTAATACAGTTGAATGGGAAAAAAGGATTCATGTAGCCAACCCCAAAATTTGACATAAAGGCATTGTTGTTCTTGTTGTTGTTGTTGTGGTGCAGTGTAAAGAAGCATACAAATGATTGGTATCCTCCTCTGTGTTGCTAATTTGAGTTGATCATGATTGGTGAAATCACCTCCATTTTTATTGTGGAAGAACCTTGTGAGCACAGACCTATTTAAGTCTATGTTATCAAAAAGAAAAGAAGCAACCATGGACAAAACTTATTAGGCACAATCCTCTGAACTTGTACCAATATGTCCTTGAGGTTTTGCATGCATAATGGCTCATCCATAGGAATAAAGGCTGTTGCAGGTGCAGAGACCACCAATCTCAATATCATCATCAGAGTTATACTCATTTATGATCTTAATTAGCATAGGAAAATTTTCCACCTAATGCAGTATAGTTACATCAGACAACCAAAACCTACAAAAAAAATTTTTTTTTTCAGAAGACACACTCCAACTCTGAGCTTCAAAATAAAGTATGAACCAGGCGGAAATACTCATTCCACAAAAAAATCAAATAATAGCAATATTACGTGAACAATCAGTATTAAGGATATACAGGCAAGGGTCTGCTTAAATCCTGAAACATTACAAACAACAATAAAAAAAGTGAAGGAATATAAAGTTAGATATATGTGCCTAATAGGAAGAAAGAGCAGAAAGATAAAAATAAAAATAAATTCAAAACTCAAAAATAGAGTCAGGCATCTGGCAATCTTGTTGGTATAGCACGATAATTTCAGGTTTGAAGCTGAGTACAGAACATGGAGTAACCACAAAATGGGAGTTAAGACTTACATGTCCACTGTTTGCTATCCAACCTGTATGAAAGGATATAAGACAACAGGCAGCTTAAAACAGACGGCACATGAGGGGATATAACCAAACTTCAAGGCCACAAACTTAAATGAGAAGTTATGCAATGGTTGCAATCAAATTAGCTGTTTGGAAGATAATAATATGAAGTACAAATAAATTTCACAAATAATTGATGTTCTAGTATTATTAATGTGACATAATCATAAAGATGACATCGAGAAAGATTTTTCATAGATAACCCAGAAATTAAACTTTCATAGGCAATGTTATAAAGCAACAGTGATAGTTTATCTTATCTGGGAAGTGCTTGCATACCTGCAATGGTGGTCATACATTGACCAATCCGCTGTCCTCTCAACTTCATAGAAGACCTTAAAACACAACAAATCAACAGAAGAAGCCAATTAGATTATTCAACCATATTGGTAAGAAGTTAAGAGAGCCAAGGCCAAAACTTCAAGCAGCTACTGAGTGTCTTTTCATGCATGAACGTTTTGGACAAAAAACAACCGTGGTAAAACTACATGAGGGATATTGTCACATAAATATTGTGTAATGTATAATTATAAGAAAACTCAATTAGGCAAGTGAAATTCTCTAGCTATCAGTACCACACTAATGCATGTCCTAAAAGAGTCCAATTTATAGTAGAAAACCCATATTAACTCTCTAAACATATAGAACGCACATTAATTCTCATAACATGTGAACGAACACACCTATGTTGCAGGGTATGATATAGATACAAGTATGACAAATTCTGAATGCGAATACGATGTAATATGTACACATGTGTATGGAAAATCTTAAAAATTCAGAATATGGATATGTTTATGCATATGGCTACTACACATTCGAAATTAGCAACACTAAAATGGTTATACAAAAGACATAGTTGTGTATTATAAAATAAAGTTATAAACTTCTGAATTATGCAAATAAACAATTACCCAAATGGTCATTATTCTTTACATCATTATGAAAGGAGACAGATTATATAAATGAACCTATAAAATCGAATTGAATCGTGAACCCCATCATTCATGCATTAAAGTATTAGGTTATTGACATCTTAGTCACTGTTGTCGGATACATCTACAAGTAGGAACCACCGACAAGTATCCACAAAGAATATTAGTGTCTAATATGTTTTGGATGCAGGTACATCCTCTATGAAATATCTGTGCAAAATAGGTGCACACATTAGAGAAGAAGAAAAGGCTCTATCTTGTTCATTTCTGTAAAAATTGAAACCTTTTTCAAAGTTGAAGCAAGAGATCTTTCTTGTTGAAACTTAAGTGATTCCTCTTCCTTGAGTAAGCTAGTAGCACGGTATCTTCTTTTACTTCTCACTTGTTTTCAAGGTTCCAAATATCAGAGACCGGTTCATATCAATTGGGGCTTTCTCATATCGGATAGCAGATATGGGGATATATCGGGGATATGGGATCATATCGGATGTCCATATCAGACGTTATATATATATATATATATATATATATATATATATATATATATATATATATATATATATATCTTGATAACTTAAAGGTAATTATAAAGTTCTATGAGTGAATAAATATATGACAACATGCTTGCAAAACATTCAAGTAAAAGCGATATGCGCAAAATGCAATAAAATAAAATTATAAGTTTGCAAAACCAATTCTAAGTATAGTTTCAACCAACATATTCATGCTATATAAGATTATAAATATTTGAGTAAGAGACCCACTTGTAAAAAACAAAAGATATGCATAAGAATTACAAAAAAAACACATATAACTCAATATATAAATAAAAGAATATAAAAAATATTACCAATTCCAATCCTCAACATGCCCTTAATAGCGAAGATAAAGTGGTAAACAACATGCATAAACAATAAAATTAAATAATATCATAAACTATAAATATTTAACAAGCATTGTCAAGTCTCAAGTTCTCAAAAATAGCATAATATAGCTCAAAAGTTGAGACCAAACCCGGTCTGTTAAGAAAAAGAACCAAAGAAAAAAGGTGCAATATCGGCCGATATTGGGCTAATACATATCAGCCCATATATCAGCCAATATCGAAGGATATCAGCACAAACAGATATGGCTATTTTATTTTATCGAATCGTATTGGTATGGGTCCAAAACCAATATATCGGCCGATATTTAGAACCATACTTGTATCTTGTTTAATAATGTGATAGACAGGTTTTTATGCCCACGATCTCGTGTTTTGGTCTACTTCCAATAGAGGTTCTTTCTTTTCTTTTTATTTTGTTGTATCAGCGTGGGTGTTATGACAAAACCCAAAATCACACAAAACCAATTTAAGCATAGGCGAGCAAATATTAAGAAAATAACATATAAAAAGAACACGAAAATTTAAAAAGAACAATCTACGTTTATGGGTGAAGGAGGAGAATCAACTATAATTGAGGATTCGAAAAATCTCTCAAGCAAAACCCTAATTCCAATACACCCAACTCTCTCAAAATCTCTCACAAAAAGGTGAATACAAAAAAAAAGAGAGAGAAGAAAAACTCAAAGGAAGAATCAACATGTTGTTGCCTTTATACAATTTTCTCTTAGAACTGAATGACATGCTTGAACTAAATTAACTTCCTTATAAAATCCTCATACATATGAAAGTCGCTCACCAATAGGAAACCTTCTCACCAAGATGAAATCTCTAATGTGCATATCATAATTCCTCTCTCAAATAGAAAAATCAAAACCACCGCAAAGATGATTGTCAAACTCCTAATCAGATCCGATGTGGATGTGGTTCTCTTACAAACGGATCGTGTCGACATTTGAGTCACCAGAACCCAACAAATCTCCACATTGAATCAAGCACAAAAAAGCACCTTAACTCTCACATGTGATGAAAACAAACAAGTTTAGGTCAAACCCAATGATCCTTTAAGTCCGAACTGGAATAGAAACGTGAACCCAAACTAGCATGTGAATCTGCCCACACTACTATATTAGCAACATTTAACCCAGCTACATTGAATGTCGCGTCAAATAATATCTGAACATTTAACCTAGACTCTGCACTAACTGTAATATCTGAATCCATAATCTGCAACCATCTCAGGCATGTGCTTGGTATGGACATCTTTGCGAACTTCTATACAACCACAACTCAACTTGTCATGAATCATTCTAAATTTAGGATTTCTAGTGAGATGAGATTAAACTTGGAACCTGAAACATGATGAACGCTTGCAAACATAGTGATGGTACCATCATGCGAACGAATCTAGACCGTTCCTTGATCAACTACCTTGTATGGCATAGAATTGTCCTCCAAAGCAACTGCACCTTCAAAGGAAGTACAAATGAAGAACAACTTCCTCTCGAAACTGTTGCGACATTATTGAAGGTAAAATAAAATGAAGTGGAATAATGAAATAAATAAATTGAAGTCTTCTTTTAAAATTCAGACGATAACCCTATTTTGATTTTTATCAAGTCCAAGCCAATCAAGTCAAGTATGAATGAGATAAATGAAATGTGTTTGACAAGACATGGAAAAGGTCCTTTACAAGATCGAAGTACTTTAATTCTAGCGTCATCATCATAGGAAAGTACAAAATTGATGGAGGAGTTAATTTTATCTTAGGAGTTGTAGGGTTTTTGACCAATAAGCAGACAACTTGAACCCAATACTAAACAAATCACATATGGCCCAATAGAGTATCATATGGTCACAAAATTTCTATTGAGGGTACAATACACATGCTACATGTGTCAAGTACGAGTATCGTAACAAGCAAAATTGGAATTACGTGAATAAGGTGCAACATGCATGTGTAATTACCAATCTTATCACGATCCATGCGTGAGACTAAAGAGCTATCGGACTTTGATCAGTGGTAGTATAGTCCTTTCTATTTGGCCAGTGTAAAGAAAGTTAGTGCGCACACAATCAACTTTGTTGCTACGCAAAATTGGTGTGTGCACAATACTAACCTCTCTATGTGTGACTCGAGTTTAATGCCCATACAACTCACCTCCTACTATCCCCACAACACACAAGTCCCCACAACCATCATCTCTCTAACCACCCACTATTATCCCCTCACAAAAAACAGTCATTAACAAAAAAAACCCTGTACGGCAAGATATCAAGAGGAAGAAGAGACAAAAGGGGGGGAAATAAGAAGAGAAAAGAGAGGACAAAAAGAAACGAGGCAGGAAAAAAAAAGACGAGGCAAAGCATTGATCAAGTGACATTCCAAGACAACGAACAAGAAGTTCAAGACCTACAACCCTTCTCGAATCGGGCCGTTTGGTTGGGTGGGTGGGGGTTGGAGGCATAAAGTCCTTCATCTCACTTATTTTTTTTATTTTCTCATATGGGTTCGACAATGGCGACGCGAACTTTACTGCACAAAATAACGACTTTAGCGCTAAAAACTATCAGCATTCACGCTCAACACAAAAATGAGCTTTATCGCTCGAATCATGAGTATTCGCACTCAATAAAATAACGAACTTTATCGATCAATAACGATCTAAGAGTTAATTCAGTATTTTATACTTGTTTAGGTCTCTACATGTTTTGAAAAAATGAATAAAAAAACATACTTGACATTTCAAGAGTCTCTACATACTTATATGTATGCTAAAATGGAATCGAGAATGATCTTCGTCAAAACTTGATGATGACAAGAATTTGTGGCATCTTACACCCTACTTAAACAAGAATTTGTGGAGTTTACAGTACAGAGTAGGTCCCATACTTGGAAGCATACTTTATATGCATTCGGCAAACAAAAATATGCATGTGAATAAACTGTTTTCTGTTTATTGAAAACAAAATCGAAGGCACACACAAAAAAAAGCATATAATAATTTTCAGTGGCAATAAGTAATAATGTAAAAAATAATAATAACAAAATGAGGACTGTATAGACATGCAACAGACGGGTATAGTCTCAAATCAAATTTCCTTGTCTTAATTGTTGTTCAGAGCTACCCGTCTATGTATGTACATATACAATTTGATTATCATCCTTATTAAAATTAAACCCGATGCATAGAATGGAGTCAAGTTAAGACTATATGAAACTTATTTTGTCACTCATGTGAAGTAATTAATCCGGGGAATGATGAAATCGAAGAAGAGTTATATTAGACTTAGGGACTCAAAGATAAAAAACCGAGCCTCTAACTTTAGATGAAGCAGTAAAAACTCTGGCTAAAAGAGTGTAAAGTTTTGAGACATGGTAGAAAAGATCTTTCCCTCCCTCAATATAGTTCTACCACACTGCTGGAATTCTTTGTGGATTTTGAAAGAACAAAAAAAGAAAATTGGTAAAATAGATACATGAATAAATAAATAGTAACAAGGAAAAGTCAATACGTGAACAGATACATGAGTCCCTTCCCATGCTATTAAGCCATATGAAGTTCTCAAATGAAAGTCTCAAAGTGTAGAGGATGACAACACGGTCATGCCAAGGAAATTTGAGATTAAAAATTAGTACAAACTTCAACCAAAACAACTTCATGTGTTGGTCGTGAATGGGCCATGCAAGAGAATTACCAAAAGAAAATATTATTATAATGGGGATGTAGCAAATTAAAACCAAGTACCAAAGCCAGCCTTCTCGGATGATACACGGTACATGCAAAAGAAAAAACATAATGAAAAAAAATTACCTTTCTTTTTACCTATCCTCTTACTCATCTTGTTTGAGTTCGAGAGTCCGACAGCCCAACCAATATTCTTCTCAAAACAATCTAGCCTACAAGCATATTGTTATTTATATAGGCTATGAAGCTGAATTTCTTTAGAGTTAGAATTCACAACCATTCTAACCAATGAAAGATCAAGAGAAATCCATAAAAGTTCAAATTCTACTATGATTCAAATTTTAAAAAAGAACCCCACTTCAGATCTAAACTGAATGGATATGGGAAAATCCTAACGGAAGAAGGATTTCAAAACTCATTAAGACCTAGGATTTTAAAATTCATAAATATCCTTTGAGATTAAATTTTTGCGATTAAGGCCATGAATTTATGAATTTTGAAATCCTTGCTTAGTTAGGATCTCCCTATATCCAATCTTTTTATATCTAATTTGGGATTTCCCCATATCCAGTCCTTTTGTATCTAATTTGGTCTTTTAAAATTTGAATCATAACATAATTTGAATTTTTATGGGTTTATCTTCATCCTTAATTGGTCAAGATAGTTGTGAATACTAACTCCAAATAAATTCAGTTTCATAGCCTATATAAATAACAATAGGTTTGTAGGCTAGATGATTTTTGAGAAGATAGCAATTAGATCGCCGTACTCTCGAACCCAAAGGAGATGAGTAAAAAGAAATGTAATTGTTTCTTTGTTTCTTTTATGGCTATGTCACCATCGTGGTAGTTTTTTGTCTCAAAATTTCTCTTGCATGGTTAAGTCGCCACCAGGACATGAAGTTGTTTTGGAAGTTTCATATTGAAGTTCGGACTAATTTTGTTCATCTAAAATTTCCCTGCATGACCTTGTTGTCACCTTCTCCACATTGATACATTCATATGAGAACTTCACATAGCTAAAAGAATTTGCATTAAAAGGAACTCGTGCATGTTTCACACACTGACTTTCCCTTGTTACTATTTATTTATGCATTTATCTATTTTGCTAATTTTCATTTTATTATTTCAATGTCCGCGGAGAATTCCAGCAATCTGCAGAGCCTTACTGCTCTTAACATGAAGTCTAGATTCCTCTTTTTTTTTTTTTTCACGCATTTTTCTGAAGTAAAGAAATCAGATAATGTACCATTCCATTGCCATCATTAATCTAGCTCCAGCCCAATTTTTTTGAAGTGTATGAAAGAGTTTCCATAATTATTCCAACAGTGAGTTTAGAGAAAGTTTAAAGAACATTTCCCTCCCCTCTTCCAGATTAAACTGGCATCTGATGTTAATGTTAGCATAGGGTAGGAATTGTTAGGTTTCATGATATTGTGTTAGATTATAATATTCAGGGAAAGTTACGGTTAACCCTATTTCTAGGCAGAAGAAAGTTCATTGAAGGAAAAGTTGCATCAAAAAGGCAAACGGAATTGGGAAGACAATGCATCGAAAAATAAAGAGTAAACAGATAACAAGAACCACAGTGCTGAAAATGTAAACGATGGTAAAAGCATGTCTCTGTCCACATTCCAATAGTATAACGGGGAGGCAAAAAATGGAATTTTGTCCACCCAAAGAGGATTCCTTAAATATCTTTTATCCATTGTCTAGAAATCTTGGAAACTCAAACTCCCTCGCGATGTTTACTAATCCAGGCAGATCAAAACCTTGGACAAGATATCTTGCTAGTCATATTTCAATAAGATTTGATTTCTAAAATAATACAAATTATCATTTTAGACTAACCATAAAATGACATTAAGAAAGGTTTCATCATGAAGATATTACAAGTCATACTTTGAGTAGGATTTGATTTTGTATGGATCTGTAGAGGAAGAGAATTGCTCAAGGCTCGATGTAATTGTATTTTATAATTATTTTTTATAATCATAAAGATGTAGTTTTTTGTAATTTAACATGGTACAAGAGCCCTAAAAATTTTGACCTGAACCTCCACCACCACCCAACGTACTCTCATAATATTTCTTCGTTCACCTTCTTCTTTCTTCTCTCTTTCTTCTTCCTTTCTTCTTTCTTTTTTTCCCCCCTTATCTTTCTTTCTATGTAATTGAATTTTGTAATTCTCTTATAATTAACAAAGATGTAGTCCCCTTCGTACTTTAACACATAACATCCTAATGTGATTCTCATCCTCTATCCTCACCCACCTCTCCAGTTGATTAGCCCCGAGCAGAGAACCACCACCATGATGGTTATTGTGGCACTGTCCAATTTACACCAGCCAAGTCTTCTTGTCCCCTAACATGCCACTAGTTCGACATAATTCAGTCAAAATGTTGGTTAGTTGCCCTGTATTCACTTTGGAGAATAACATCCTAAATTGTGCACTGCCAAGATGGGCTTTGCAAAACAAACCTGAAGCAGCTTTAGGGTTTTAGGCAGTAGGCACTTAAATAAAGATATGACACAAAGATAATGGGAAAAAAATTTGAAACAACAAGGTGCACATTTTCATCACATTCGTAGAACTAATTCACAGTTTGAAGTAGTACCTTGCAAGAATAATAAAAAAGGTACTTTCAAAGGGAATGCGTGACATTAGAAAACAAAAGCTTTTAACTCTTCCAGTGTAAGGAACAAAATTATGGGAAAATAAAACAGAATTACTATTAGGGTGAAAAGATATTTGCAAACCTTGGATTGCTCTCTACATTCCTCACAGCAGAAACGATGAGCGGTCCCGTCACCTCCCGGTACAGCCTCTTTCCCCAACCACCGCAAACAGTTATAGCACACCTGCATCAAAACCATATTTTTATTTTTATTGTTCCTTTCTTCAATTTCAATAATTTAGACGAACAGACAAATTGTATCACTAAAAAAAAAAAAATTTACTTTATGTGAAAGGAAAGGGCTGGGGTGGGCGACTAGGGGCTTGGCGGTGTGGATGAGCTCACCGGCGGTGATCGGGCGAGTGGCGAACACTCCCCTCCCCGCCGACTCGGTGAGCGCGACCTGGATCGGCGGAGGGCCGGAACCCTTGGTGCGGTGCTCCGCCGCGGCGGTGGAGGAGAGTGAGCACAAGCGGCGGAGGACAAGAACCGCGGTGCGGGTGCGGCCCCCTAATACTGCGCTGGCGCCGGAGAGCATAGCGGACGAGAGCGGGGGACTTCGGGTCGGGTTTTCAGTTGGGGTACTCTTATTTTATGATTATTTGCGAAGAGTGAAGCTTGGAAGGGTTTCATCTTTTTTTAATGAATTGAAAGTTTCTAATTTTTTTTTTTTCAACTTATTATAGTATTGAAAAGATGTATGTGAAAATTTTGAATTATATTGATTAGTTTAAGGAATTTTCTCATTTTTTATTTTCAGTTCAAAATAAATAAAAGAAATGCAAATGAGATTAGTAGTGAAAAGTCTTCATCCGAGGGTTAGGGCCTATTTAGCAGATAAAAAAAGAGGATGGAATACTGACATTGGGCCCACGTTCAGGCTTTTCAGGCCCTGCACTGTCAGTTTTCTAGTCATCTCCGCCGATTTTGCGGAGAAAGATAAAAGGGTAAAGCGATGTTATTTTGCCGACGTCAGCATTTTTTTCTTGGTTTTCTGATTTTTTTTTCAAGCAAACATGATTTGTTGGTGAGCTGGAAAACTAACATTAGGATTACTTTATCCAACTTTCTGCAATTCAAAAAGGCCCTTAGAATAGCATTAAATGCAAAAATACTTTACTCCAGCACTCTTCAACGGTGACTTAAAGGAAACAGAATTAGACTAATGGCTACATGCAAAGTCTAAAATGTTTTTTTAGCAATTACAACTAGTGGGTCACTATTGAATAATAACAATAGGCAGAATCAGACAACAAGAGAAGCTAATAGCAACAGAATTAAACTTTTGCAATGCAACAACTCTGCAAGAAAACTGAGCCAATATTCTACTCAAATTGCCACGCAAATACGACTTTGGCCCTGCAAATGCGGCAAACTTGAGACCTCCCGTGCTCTGCTTTCTAGAGCACGAGCACATGGCAACAATATGTGTTTTGCAGCTTGTAGTTTCCTAATCTGTCCATGCATGCAGAAACAGAGAAACAAACTTGTTAAGAAATGTACCGTTCCCTCTCCAGCAATAACGCCAAAAATTGTTAGGGACCGGTCGTGTGCACCAAATGTTTTTAAAACTTTTGAAAACAGAATCCGGATGTGTGCTGATTAGTCCTCAATGTACCGTGTAGCTTAGGGCTAACGGATTATGTCCACAGGGAGGAATGCAATAGAAGCTTTTCAATAATTTCGAAAAACGACTTTTTTTATTCTGTTCAAAAACAAAAATCAAAACAAAAAAAAATAAACAATGAGAAGATAGTTTGGTTGTGGGTTGTTTGAAGAAAAGAAAAGAAAACGGGATTGCTTGTGCGAAGTGAATAAGTTGAAGAAAACAAAATTGAATCGAATGAAAAGAGAAGTGATTAAAAATGAGTTGAAATTTAAGTTAAGAAGATCATGGCTAATTAAACATCAAAACACCTGTCTGACCAATCAGCATATATTCAGCTCAATTAGGGGGTGCGATCGGGCCGGGTTTGGCCCGGCTCGGCCCAGTCCCGAACTCGTCGGACCAAGGCCCAGGCTGTGCCAAGCCTAGACCCACCAGCGAAAGACCGGCAGCACGGCACGGCCCGAGCCCGGGCCCTGTTTGGGAGGGTCAGGCTCGGCCCACTGGCGCACCCAGACTGGGCCGGGCCAGACCCAGGCCGGATTTAAAAAAAATAAAAAGGACGTTTTAAAGTAAATTTTTTTAAAATAGATTTGTTAAAATAATTTTTTATTCACAATATCTCAAATGTGCATTTGGTGTAATTGGTCATCACACTCTTTTCACTAAGAAGATGTTCATCACTGGCATTTTTTTTTTGACATTTTATTTGAGGTGGCGGCGAGAGGCGGTGGCGGGAGGAGGCGGGAGGAGAGAAGCAGTGGCGGAGGAGGTGGAGGGTGGCGGGGCGGACGGCGGCAGAGGACAGGCCCGGAGGAGGGGGCGGAGGGGCGGCCTGGAGGAACGGGGACAGCCCGGGTATAGCCCAGCCCGATCGTGGGCCTCCCTACCCAAACCCGAGCACACCCTGTGTATGGGATGGGCCAGTTCCGTGTGGTTAGGTGGTCCGGTCCGAGCCCGTTCGCACTCCTCAGCTCAATCCCTCTAAAGCATGTTTAAAAAGCTTGAAGAGCATGAAAAATGAAAAGGAAAGAAGAAAGAGAAAAGGAGGGAGGATTTTTTTTCGAAGAGAGAAGAAAGAACATTTGGCCATTTTTGAAAAATTATCCGGGTAGATTGGCCATTTTTTAAAAAAATAATAGGTGTCTTTATCAATTTTATGAATGCACTTATCTGACGAGACTCTTTCTCACTTTTGTGGGTGTCAATATCCATGCCTCTTTTTGAGTGGCATTTTAATCTCATTAAACCCCATTTCACACCTTTTTGAATTCAAAAACCAATTTCACTTGACCTTACAATTCAACTCTCTAGGGCTATTCCAGTCATGTCAGCATTCATGGTCATTTTTTTTGTAATTTTGTGGATCAAGGTGGAATATGATTGCATTTATCTTGACAAATAATTCTTTCACAGAACTTGTTTTATCTCACAAGCTATTTATGAGCATTTTGAACTATAAATATAAAACCCTATTGATGCAAGGCATGTTAGACAGTTAGACCATCAAACTTTCGGATTCCACATAATGAACTATGTTCTACATAAGTTTCAACACATGTTGTCTGCTGCCTGAAAAGGAAAAAAAATGTGATTGTTGAGGTTTCTTTTTCTTGAACCAGTGTTTTTTTTGGTTCATGGTCAAAATTAATTGGCGCAGAATTGTTTGAAATTTTGAATTGGCTTTATATCCCTGTCCTAATTAGCTCATTTTGTTTCAAACTGGATATTCATTATTTACCTCATGATTTTTCAATTTGGGGTCAATCTCATTTCTGCAAGGATTTCAGCTCATATTCTCCCAATAATGTCACAGCTGTGTAGGCTGTCTAAAAGTCACTAAAGACAAGTTATCAGAAGGTAGAGTCTAAACTTCAGATGTAGGGCTAATCTCAGTATTACGGCAGCATCAAGACGCGAGGGTCGAAACCCGCGTCTCAGCATCACTGCGGCACCAAGACGCGAGGGTCGAAACCCGCGTTCACTGCAGCATCAAGTCGCGAGGGTCGAAACCCGCGTCTCAGCACCACTGCAGATTAAGACGCGAGGCTCGAAACCCGCGTCTCAGCACCACTGCAGTATTAAGACGCGAGGGTCGAAACCCGCGTTCACTGCAGCATCAAGGCGCGAGGGTCGAAACCCGCGTCTCAACACCACTGCAGTATTAAGACGCGAGGGTTGAAACTCGCGTTCACTGCAGCATTAAGGCGCGAGGGTCGAAACCCGCGCCTCAGCACCACTGCAGTATTAAGACGCGAGGGTTGAAACCCGCGTTCACTACAGCACCAAGGCGCGAGGGTCGAAACCCGCGTCTCAGTTATAACTGCCCTCGTTATTGGGTCAATCACTGCCCACATAATGAGGAAGTTAACCCCCATTATGGAGTATTTTTAGGGGGTCAAATTCACCTCTGAAACCTCATAGCCCTGTTTGTTATGGAGAAGGGGTCGGTTGATCAGATAATTCTTAAAGAAGAATTTCGCTGGTGAGCTGTAGAATCCCCGAGACTTCCATCGAAAAAGAGAGTTCAACTCTTCAAGCAACTTGCTGCGTATAAGTTAATCTTTGCCTATAGTCTCTTTGAGATTCCTGGTCGACAGGAGCTGTGTTACTCCGTCTGCCATCCAAAGAGAAGATTCTCAAGAAGTCCTGACGTTCACCC
>JAVJIF010010158.1:0-159608 GCA_038442645.1 Agave tequilana | reverse complement strand
TCTATCTCTGTTTTTTTTAATGCCTTTTATCAGTATAATCTTATTACAATGTAGTGGAGATTAACCAAAAGGATGATTTTCAACAAAGCTCCAAGAAGAAAGAAAGGTAATTTCAAAGTTTTGAGATAAAAGCTATGTTCTGGTTATTGCTTATAAATGTCAGTAACACAATATGATCAAAACCCTCTCCTTCTCTTTGTCCAAGTTAACAAGACAAAAAGATTGTTAATCTACCACTTTAAGCACGTGTTACACAAAACCATATTCTTGATTATGGAGAGAAGAATATGTTAGTGGTTATGAGACAAGAGTGTAGTTTAGTGCTTGAAGTGCGGTGTAAAGGCAGTGTAGCCATGGTTGGCACACATCCACATCTCAAAATGGTCAAGCAACAAATGTAAACCACCACTTTTAATTAGCAGTCCATTAGCTAGTTACATAATTGTGTAGAGAACTTACAATGTTGCATGACTGATATGTCACTTGTTGGTGATGGAGCACTAAGGATAGGCTAATTATCTGGAGATTTGAAGAACTTGCTTCCAATCGAACTTCATTTCAACAAGGGCATTATCACGTTTACCATTTGCCAGAAAAAAAATATTGTTCTCAACATATAGTTGAAAACGTGAGACAGACGTCGCTGATTAGTGGTTTGGTTAACTTTGCATGAGGTCTCTTTGTAGTTTTTAGTTACAGGTTTTGAATTTGGAACACGTTTTGTTGTTTGGTTAACTTTGCGTGAGGTCTCTTTGAGGGGAACATGAAGACAAATAGGTTTCATAACAGTAACATTCTTCTCTCTATAAACTGAAAAATTATACACTGTATGAGATCTGCAACATGAATAAACAGATGGTTGATTATAACTAACTGGTTCATTAATTTTTATTAGTGGAGATAGCCCATAGCCCGTGATAGCAGAGAGGCATGTGAAAAATCTGACCTTATTTTTCAATCTTTTTGACCCAATAGAAGTTCAAAGAAAGGCTTAATAAAACATGAAGTCATACTAGAGTAACAAATAAATTTACTTAACAAAATAATAGAAGCTAACCCCACTAACGTCATATAAGCCCACCCTCTGCCACTCACCTTCCTCATCCAACTCTCAAAACACAAACCAACCATGGCTACAACATCTCTCTCCACCACCTCACCGTCCTCCTCCTCTTCTCCCTCCTCCTCAACTCTCCACCACCGCCGACGTCCCTCCTTCAACTCCGGTGAGCCCAACCGCTGCATGCAATGCCACCACCGACCCTCATTCTGCAAGTCATCCTCCCCCAAAGGGCTCCAAAGCCTCTCTCCTACAGCCGCTTTCCCTCGCCAAATCCCTCTCCATGCCCAAAAATTCCTCAACCTCATAAACCGATACCTCGCACGCCGCTCCCTCTCTCTCACGGCAGTCCGAGCCCTCGAGGATTGCCAGCTCCTCTGGGTCTCAACATAGACTTCATCACCTCCGCAAGCAATGCCTTGAATCAACAGACACCACTACTCTTCTCGACCCGCAAACTGACGAGCTGCAGACTCTCCTCTCCGCGCTTCTCACCAACCAACAAAACTGTCTTGATGGCCTGCAGGCAACAGCCTCGGCGTGGAGCATCAAGAAAGGGCTCTTCGTCCCGTTGTCTAACGGACGAAGCTCTACAGTGTCTCGCTCTCGCTCTTCACCCGCGCTTGGGTCCCTAAGAAAGAGAAAGTCAAGTCTAGTCGCAATGTTTCGGTGCCTTCGAGAGTCTCGAGACCTGGAAGACAATTGTTGTTCCATGAATCAATAGAGAAAATCAGGGAAGCTGGCGTTGGGGCGCTGCCTTTGAAATGTCAGAGAGGGATCATGATCTCTTCGAGCAGTGGGAGGAGGAGGCTGCTGCAGGTCTCGGACGCGGTCTTGGTGAGCGACACTGCGGTGGTGAGCCAGGACGGGACCGGGAATTTCACGACCATCTCAGATGCAGTCAATTCAGGCCCAATAAAAACCCATGGGAGCTCCGCGTACTACTTGATTTATGTGAAAGCCGGAGTGTATAAAGAGTACGTGTGATTCCGAAGTACAAGAAGTATTGATGATGATCGGAGATGGGATCAATCAGACAATGTCACCGGGGATCGTAACAATGCTGACGGGTGGACCACTTCAACTCCGCTACACTTGGTAAGTGGACAGTTCACTTTTTTATTCACAATTATCTATTAAAATCTAAGTAATTTTGAACCTGACATATAGTTCAATTTTTATGCGTATCACAGCTGTTGTTGGCCAAGGATTTGTGGCAATCAATATGACATTTCAAAACACGGCCGGCGCGGCGAAAACACCAGGCTGTCGCGGTCCGCAATGGTGCGACCTCTCACATTCTACAGCTGCAGCTTCGAGGGCTACCAAGACACCCTCTACACTCACTCCATGAGGCAATTCTACAAAGACTGCGACATCTACGGAACCGTAGACTTCATCTTCGGCAACGCGGCCGTCGTGTTTCCAGAACTGCAACATCTACTCCAGGCTCCGATGCGGGGCCCAGAGCAACACCATCACGGCCCAAGGCCGACTGATCCAAATCAGAACACAAGGCACCTCAATACATAACTGCAACCTCGTTGCCGCGCCTGATCTGGCGGCCGATAATGGGTCGACGGTCACGTACCTCGGTAGGCCGTGGAAGGAATACTCGCGGACGGTGATCATGCAGTCGTTCATGGATGGCTCAATCACTCCAGTGGGCTGGATGCCGTGGAATGGGAGTTTTGCTCTTAGCACATTGTACTATGTGAGTACAATAATACGGGCCCGGGCTCGGATACGGGTCGCAGAGTTCGTTGGCCTGGGTACCATAATGTGATCAATACTACTGATGCGCTTAATTATACGGTGGCAGCTTTGTGTTCGGTGATAACTGGTTGCCTCAGAATGGCGTGCCTTATTCGAGCGGCTTGCTTAGTTAATACTTGATACCGAGGATTTTGGTAACTGTTTGCATCATATACGCGTGGAGCACAACAAAATCTTTTTCTTTTTCCCAGTGAAGTTGATGTTCGAATAAGATGGTGTGAAATCTTGTTACCATTTTGATCTATGTTCATTTGTATGGCAGAGTATACATTGATCTAATGAAATAATTGATTTTTGTTTTACGTTGTAATATTTGAATTTAATGTATGAATTTGGAGGAAAAAAAGATAAGTGTCCTCAAGAGCTATCTCATTTTCTTTGCGGATGGAGAAAAGAAAAACTTTTCTGGGGCTCTAGAAAATCACTATAAATAAATATATCTCTAAGTTGATCATGAGAAAGGAATCATTGTTGCACTTATAATTCTTAATGAGCTAGCTGGGTTTTTTGGGTCTTGAAGTCAAGTCATTACGTTGTGTGCGTGTGTTAATACCCTCTTGTAAATTTAAACTTAATGAGAGACATTAAAAAAACCACTAGACTCGATTAGCCTTAAACGATAGAAGGAAATGAGCAATCCACCTTTTTTTAGTCAAGTCAGTGCCTTTTTGTTTTAGCCTCCAACAATAATACTAAACTTTCTACTTTGCATTTTTGCCTTGAAATAAAAGCTGACGTTGGAAGTGAAAGATTGACTTTGTTTCCCAGTTGTAGTAGACTAGTTAATACCAGCCTCTCTTGAGGTTTGTCGGTGCTCGTAACTGCTCACATCCGAATGATTGCCGAGGATTTATTCATTAACTAACTAGCTGCAGCCTAGCTACGTACGTAGTCTTCCAAAATTGCAACATGCTCCAAGGCTGCCAACGCAAGGCCAGACCGATCCTATCACGGCCCAAGGGCCGGACCGACCCGAATCAAAACACCGGCACCTCCGATCAACAACTGCCGCATTGTAGCCGCGCCTGATTTGGCAGCCGATAACGGGACCACAAAAGTGTACTCATGGGCGGCTCAATTTCTAGGGAGACCTTAAGCGAAAATTTCGAATGGGCCCTTTTAAAATATACTTTAAAAAAATAATTAATATTAACTAATATTTTATTTTATCAATATTTTATTAAAAAATAATTCTTCTAACTTTTTAAGAAGCAAATTTTTAATCAAGTTTTTGTATTCAAGTTTTGCTAACGTATCTTTTTCTATAAAGTAGTTGCAGGTCTGCTGTCAGTCTGAGGTCTGGGCGACGGGGGCGGCGAAGAGCGAGGCTCCACAGAGAGAGAGAGAGTTTTAGTTTTGAAAAATTCTCTAATTATAATTAAATAGTTTAGGAGAGTGGAAAAGACAGCTGAGGAAGTGGAAAGAGACTCCTCTTTAATTATAATTAAATAGTTATAGAGAGTGGAGGATATTAGCTTGGGTAAGTGAAAGAAACTCCATGCTTTTCCTGTTAATATAAAAAATGAAGAGAGAAAAAATCAAAAAAATGTGGATGACAAAATTTGAACTAGTGCGCAAAGCACACACAATTTTAGATGTCCGATAACCACTCCGACACGCCCAGTTGAACAAACAAAAACATTTTCTATATTATATATTTATTATTTAGTTAAATACTAATTTACACTATAATTTGGATTTTGGAGGCCCCATTATATTAGGGGCCCTAGGCGGCTGCCTCATTCGCCTAGAGGTTGAGCCGCCCTGAGTGTACCTTGGGAGACCGTGGAAGGTTGGGTTCGGTTCATGTGTGTGAGTTACACACATATAATACGAGGGCCAACCACTCATTGACACGTGTATTGATTCTCTTATAATCTCTTATAATATGTGTGTGAGGCCCACATAATAACGTATTATAATAGAATCAATATTATAAGAGTTTCAATCCACGTGTCAACGCATGATTAGCCCTTTTATTGTATCTGTGTGTGGCTCATACACAAGAACCGAACCCTAATTTTCTCTTCCGGCAGCCACACCCAGACGCCAAACAGTTTGCTTCGACGCATCAATACCAATGCTCTTAGTTTCCAGTTAATATTGGATTGACTCATTTATATAATTACAGAAAATTCAAGAAAAGGTTATACATATAACGAGTTCCTTATAAAAAGAGTACTCTGCTTCCACGCGCTCCCCATTTTCATGCACGTCGAGATTTTGAAGCTTGAAGGGGGACTGTATATGCATACAAACGATCAACGTCACACACTCAGGGGCGGCTCAATGCCTAGAGAGGCCTTAGGCGAAAGTTTCTAATAGGCCCTTTCAAAATTTTGGAGGTGGGTGTTTCAGCAGTTCTTGATGTCATTGTCTGTCTCTCTGGGAGGTAAGAAGCAATTGCTTCCCATCTGCAGTAAACAAAGTTGTATCAATTAACTTAATATATAAGAGTTTTTTTTATCTTTAAACTAAAAGTTGCTTATGATCTAAAATTAAAAAGTGAATTTTAATTAATTTTTTACTTGTTTCCCAAGAGAGATTGGAGCTGAATAATGAGCTGTCCTCATGATCAATAAAGTTTTTTTTTTTTGAAAAAAATCGTGAGGCCAAAAGGACCCCTGATGATTAGAGAAGTTGCCAACGCTTGGTCCCTGGACTCTGGTAGTTTGTCCATCTCAGACTATAGCTCTTGTGCATCTCAAAAATTCTGTCAACCAAAAGAAAAAAGTTAATCAAAAACATAATAAACAAATTGAACAGGGAAAATAAAAAGGCTACACTTGAATAGAGCAACCAAAATCTAAAGAACCTTTTGGAGTACAGATATTTTGGACCACTAGATTACTAAAATCAGAAAAGAAAAAAAAACCCAAAATAATTGTTTTGGATCTAAATAGCTAGTGATCAGCTTGTTCTGTTAAGAACGGCCATATATAAAATAAGTAATTAGGTTAATTACCATTGTTAGTAGACACTGCTCTCTAGTTGCCAAGGGCCATGTTTTTGGATGTAGGAGGCAAGGATGATGTCCTCCTCTAGTGTCCATGTCCTTTTCTTCACCTCAATTTTCTCATAACAAGGTGGCCTTCCCGTTGAGAAATTTTGAGAAAGACAGTTTGAGAGAGAGGTTGAGGAAGAAACTGAGTATGTATTTGTTTATGCAAGAAAAACACAAGGCAAAAGACAAGGAGACAGCAATGAGCATTTACTCATACACTCTCAAAAGTCATCTCCTGTGTGCGCAGCTGCGCGTCATACAAACCACGGGAATTCAATGAGAATGCACCGGGAAAAGGAAAACACTGCATGCTCTCAAAGTTCAGTCTTTTTTTTGAGTTTTTGAATTATAACAGTTATTATATCTCAGTTATTGTGATGAGTAACAACTAATTAAACAAAGTGTTGGGTTCCAAGAAATGGGCTACTATTTTTATAAATTATAAATAATAGGTGGCAGTGTTGGGAATTTGCATGATTGATGTTGTTGAAGGCAGTGGAGCAGTGTTAAATGATCCACGTATTTGGGGGCCCCACTATACTTGGGGGCCCTTGGCATCCGCCTCGTTTGCCTAGGAGTTGAGCCGGCCCTGCACACACTTCATATCTCTGAGAGTGAAAGTAACTGCGGGATACATGAATCCCTGTATCTTTTACTCGGGTTTTCTATGTGCAGTGGTGTAGCCAGGATTTCATAGACGAGGAACACAAAATAATTTTAATGTGCTAATCACTAATTAACTTATTTTAACAGATTTACAATGTTTATAGTGCCACTATCAAGTCTTTGGTCATCTTCTTCCTAGAGACATTGAAAGCAACCGTCGACGTCAGGGATAATCGGGTAGATCATCCCTAAGGCTTTTGATCTAGGATGTCTCATTTGTTGTGCGCAGATCAACAATCTCTTGAGGAACCCTTCAGCCCTAGATGCAGTAGAGAAGTACCACCCAATGACAAAACAAGAAAACAATAGGAAGAAAAATAAAACACAAGATTTAACGAGGTTCAGCAAATTTGCCTATGTCCTCGGGGCAAGGAATTGAGAGTTCTTTATGATTCAATAATCAATACAATATCATGCATACATATAAAGAGGACTCTGCCAATTATTTATAGCCAAGGAGTCGTAGAAGAATGGAAACCTCAATTGGACTCGTTTCCAATTAAGAACAGAAATCTAAAATCTGGAAGGATCCGTCTGTCAAATGACCGCGCCGGTCAACCGCTCCAACCCGAGAGCAAAGCCATGTCAGTCGGTCGACCGTGCGGTCGACCGTTCTTCTTTTATGATCGACTGGGCGGTCGACCGTTATTGCCTGTGCACGTTGGTGCACACCGGTCAACGGCCCCGGTCGACCGATAACTGCTGTCGGTCAATATTGTCTCGTTTTTGGCTACCTTGTATTCGTCTTTGACTACCTCTCTCTTCCTATAATTCTTCACCTCGGTGTGAAGATTTCTCAAATCTGAGCTGAACTCAGCATATGATCTGTCGACTCGAAAGTGGTTGCACCAGTGTGACTGCCTA
This sequence comes from Agave tequilana, assembly GCA_038442645.1. Taxonomy (NCBI): domain Eukaryota; kingdom Viridiplantae; phylum Streptophyta; class Magnoliopsida; order Asparagales; family Asparagaceae; genus Agave; species Agave tequilana. Next base: position 152,238 of record JAVJIF010010158.1, on the reverse strand, counting down.
CGTACCTTGCCAAGGGATCAAGCCATCCGTAGTTCATCTAAAAGAGCTCCAACAAGCTCATGCGACAGGAAGGATATGGAATAATAATTTACAATGTGTAAATTTTACTCCTGACACCACCTTGGTAAGCATATCGGCGGGATTCTCCGTAGTATGGATCTTCAGTAACTTAATATCACCATCATCAGAATCTCCCGAACAAAGTGGAACCTGACGTCTATGTGCTTCGTCCTTGCATGATATACCTGGTTCTTTGCTAAGTAGATAGTACTCATACTATTATAATTGATCTTCAGCAGATCATATTCAATCCCAAGTCATCGAGCAACCCTTGAAGCCAAATTGCCTATTCATAGCCTCCGTCAAGGCCATGTACTCGGCCTCTAATTTGACAATGCAACGGTGACTGTAGAATAAGCGCCTGTAGGCTGTGTAAAATCATTAAAGACAAGTCATCAAAAGTAGAGTCCCAAACTCCAGACGCAGGGCTAGTCTCAGCCAGCATTGCAAAATTAGGCGAGATGGATTAACCGCGTCTCAGCAGCATTAGGCGCGAGGGTCGAAACCCGCGTCTCAGCAGCACCAAGGCGCGAGGTGTCGAAACCCGCGTCTCAACAGCATTAGGCACGAGGGTCGAAACCTGTGTCTCAGCAGTACCAAGGCGCGAGGGTCAAAACCCGCGTCTCAGCAGCACCAAGGCGCGTGGGTCGACACCCGAGTCTCAGCCAGCACTGCAGCACCAAGGCGCATGGGTTGACACCCGCGTCTCAGTTGTAACCGTCCCGGTATAGGGTCAATCACGGCCAACATAACGGGGAAAGTTAACCCCCATTATGGAGTGTTTTTAGGAGGCACGTTCGCTCCTGAAACCTCTATAAAAGCCCCGTTGCTATGGAGAAGGGGTCGGATTTTTGAGAGAAGAACTCTGAGAGAAAAGAGCTGACTTTAGAGCTTCCACAGAGGAGGAAAGAGAGTCCAACCCTTCAGATAACTTGCTGCGTACAAATTAATCTTTGCCTAAATCTCTTGGTCGATAGAGCTGTATTACTCCGTCCGCCAACCGAAGAGAAGATCCCCAAAAGTTCCTGACGTTCACCCGGTCAACGGAAAACAAGATTCACTTTCCACCGCCACTTGAAGAACCCAGCACTAAACAAAGGGGAGATTCAAGACTCAACATCTTCCCTCCCTTGTAGTCGGAAGCAGTAGTCCGTTGTAATCTTCAACTGATTCAAGGAAACTTTACTTCGAATTCTTCTACTCCGTACCAAACAAGAGATGGCGACTCCGCTGGGGAGTACTTTCGTTACTGACGAACAAGTTGTGGCGCAAGGTGACATCCTCTACAAGGGGAAAACGGTCGAATCGCTCGTCATCGAATTCGACCAGGCAAAGTATGAAGAGTTCCTCTCTTCCGGCTCCAAGAGCCCAAAGGCCCGCGCCTACCGCAGGGTCTCTACGGGGACTTGACCTGAAGTCCGCTCTGAGCCTCTCTCAGAGGCAGCTGCTGTGAGGGATGTTGTGGCCAATCACGCCAGGCGTGACACACGCGCCAACATCTCTCAGGAGACCCGCGTGGTCAAATTCTCTGGCGTCCAGCCGATCCACCCTCTTCCTCAGCACCAGGTTGTCGTCGGTTTCTCTTAACCCCCACGACGCAACCGGAATGCTGAACGCCGACAGAGGAGGCTCGCTGCGCGTCAACTGCAAGTTGGAACAACTGATCGTCCAACTGAGGCAGGACGCAAGGTTCAAACCGGCGTCTCTGCCACGCCACATCCTGCACGCGAAATCCGCGTTTGGCAACCCAAACGTGAAGTTCACCAAGTTGGCCCCTTTGAAGCCCTACTCCCCAGACGCCAAGGCGAAACTTGCGCGCCTCGTCGAGTACAAGAGGCACGCTCCTCTAGGCATGAGGCCCAGCTGCCCTACATCTCTCAAGCGTCTCTGTCCCGGCGCAATAATCAGCAACGCGATAGTCGCGTCTCTTCTCAGCAGAGACGCCAGACGCGCGTCCTGAAGACGCGACGCAAGAGCTGCGTTCATGCGCCTCGTGTCGCTGAACCCTGCGTCCCAATAGTGCAGGGCAAAGAAGCTTTCCGCCCTCGACATTGCGAGGCTAATCTCTTTGATCCTCCTCCCACGGATCTGAGAGATTATTTGACAAAGAAAAGAAGTGCTAATCAAATCACTTCGTCATGTTGCTGCCAACGGCTTATCACGATGCTTTCTGAGTGCCGTTGCAGTTCAGGTGCAACCAGCAGCCTTTAGTTAGACAGCTGACCCTGATTCTCCGATCAGCTAAAAGAAGTCGTTTCCCATAGGATGAGGGTCTTCTCTGACACTGAATATCCAAAGCTCACTGCAAACATGGCGAGCAGGAGCAGGGGAAAACAACCTGCAGTCAGTTCCGATGATGAATCTGAAACAGAACCGGTAGGAGTGTACCGGCACACTCGCACCCGAACCGGGGCAATTCCCCCGATTGACTACAATGCTCTAGTCAGGGGCATTGAGGTGAATGACTCGCATTCCGCTATTGCAGAGTCACAGGCTTCAAACTCTTCTATGGAGAAAGAGGCCTTTATATACATGACCAGCACTCCTGAGGAGACCGCCAGGCGCTTGGAGCAGCAAGCCCAGGTCCAGAAGGAACAATTCGAGATGATTCGTGCTCAATAAGAATCTATCGACTCCCTCAAGCAGATGCTCGCACAGTTGCTTGAAGACAAGAGGAAGTCAACCAACAAAGCCTCCTCTAAGAAGTCTAAAGGCAAGCGAAAAGAGGGAGGAAGCTCATCTTCGGTACATATAGAGGAGAAGGAGCAGTACTTCTGATTCGTCTAAATCCTCATCGCAGAAAAGGCCGACCAAGACCAGGGAAAGGTTCATTCTAAAAGAATGAATCAGTTGGAGTAACGTCTTGAGGCCCTTACCAACCGGAAAAGCCTCCAAGAAGCAGGAGTGGTCCGGCCATATCCGGCCGAGTGGGACCTGGTCCCATACCCGCCCAAGTTCAAAGCTCCAACCCTTCAAGCATTTGATGGGAAAGGTTCACCGAACCAACATATCTACTATTTTAAATCCCAAACAGGGAATGTGGTAGATAATGATGCCATTCTGGCACGCTTGTTCATCGGCACCCTAAAAGGGCTTGCCTTTGAATGGTTCATGAAGCTCCCAGAGAGCTCCATCAAGAATTGGGGTGACTTGGAGAAACTCTTTCTAACGCGCTTCTTTGAAGATGACTCGGAGGTCAACATGCCTACCCTTTTAGCCACCAAGCAGCGAAAGGGAGAGTCCGTTAAGTCTTTTGTAGAAAGATTTCAGAACGTAGCACTCCGATGTCCAAGCGATATGACCCAAGGTTACTCTGGTGGAAACATGCCGCCATAATCTTCAAACTTCGCTCCTTGCCCAAATAGGAGTTGCCGAAAGCCGCACCTGGAAGCGGTTGATCCAACAAGGTGAACAGGCTGAAGAAATCGTCGCTCGGGTCAGGGCAGAAGAAAATAAACCTAGACCTTAAAGGTCAACGAGGCGTGCGCCAGACACATCCCTCCAAGCCAAACGGAAGGATAACTTGGCAGCAGAGACCAAATCCCCTATCAAACCTCAACCAGTCAAGGGAAGTGGCTCTTTGTAACGCCCCGATCCCGGCGATACGGGGACGTCACTGCGACGTATATACGTGAGTCCGAAGTACCTTCCCGTATATACGCTAAGCATCAGTACAACAAGAATCAGAGTACGGAAGCATATGGTGCATTATACATTCCAACACATATATATATTACAATCACAGAGTTATCACCAGAGGTGATGAATATTACAATAATAATACATCACAGATATGCGCAAATGCGAGAATACAAAGATATACATATATGAACAGTATAAAAGGGTGTCCCACATACATGTATACAAGGAATGTAAAGTATGAATAGAAAAAGGGCACTCACGAGTTTGCTAAGGGAAAACTCGAGAGGCATACAGGGGGGTCCGGAAGGATGAGCACTGAAAGGTCAACCGGGGTCCACGCTACCGCTGCGCCACTCTGATGCAGCAGCAGGAAACCCATACGCTCCAAGCTCCGAAACCTGGACATGAGAATCCAGGGGAGTCAGTGAAACTCCCCAGGCGAGTATGATATGATGCCAGGTGGCGAGCCAGGATGAGTACAAGTGTCAAGTACCGAAGACAGGAGGGTTAGAACACAAGTGAAATATATATGAACAAGTATAACATAATATCCATAAAACAGGAAATCCAAGGTAAAGCTGATCATAAGCAAAAGTGATTGTATACGCTTAAGTCACGGTCCCATGAGACTAATACATCAAAGGAATAATCCAAACAAGGAAACCCTCATCTATATACCTTTATCTCATGCCACAGAAACCCAAGCGTATAGAATCAGAGTTGCAAATCATATAACAGTCAAACGGGAATACATATCGGAAATCATAACATGCATAGCAAGTGTAGCAGGAATCAATAACTGGAATCTATTATTATTATTACTTGTCTGACCCATATATCTAGGTATGTGACCTGGTGTACGGCCACCCACATACATCCATATATAAGCAAGCCAAGGGTTGTTAACGGAAGTAGATGGAGAACTGATAGAACTTCTTATAGTGGTTTCCATACACCTGGAACCGGCTTTGGAGGCCCAAAGTCCTCCTATTCAGTAATTCAGATTCACTACCGCCAGTACATATATAATATGTATATACATACTTTTATACCCCACCACTATAAGCAAGATATCATTCCGGCATCCATCACTTCCTCCCATACCCATACAAGTTGTCCTTTTTATAGCTTATGAACATAATTATCAGATTTCGGGAATGAGCAATATCATAACAGTAATACATAACAGTGATCAGTACATAACAGTAATCAGGTACTACATTCCCTCTATCGTGATAATTATAAGAATCGGTGTATCATGCTTGGTGTCAAGAGATAGCATGATAAATGGTGATGTATATCAAGTAACATGCATAACAGTGGATTGATAATAAGTCTGGGTAAGTCATGACATAACAAGATGGTCTAGCAAGGTAGTGGCATGCCAGGTAGTCAGGTGATAACATACTGAAAGTTAGGTGATATACATGTGTTAAAAGGAAGCATGTAACTGACTAGTCTGAGGTAATGGTATGGCAAGGTAACATAAAAGTAACTCAAAGTCTAACGACCACGAAGGGTCGGCCACGCATGGTATATGATGAAGAAACAAGCATATCATAAGCAAGGCACAAGTACAAGATGAAGCTACCATAATATAAGCAATGTAGTGCAATACATGAATATGGAAATAAGAAGCGAAATACTTATCGACCGATGAAACGGGAAACTCAAATAGAGGCGAGACTACTCGCATACAAGAAAGTAGCGAGTGAGAATACTCGCCTAAACCTCAAAGCGCCGAAAGATCCGAAATCCACGAAATCCGGGGCACGCCATAAACTATGATATATATATGTAGAGTGAAGAGGAGAGAGAAAGAGAGAAGTGAAGATGATGTTAGTCAAGATACAAGTCAAGAAGTATAATATACAACATATAAACCAAGTATAAGATCCAAGTTTGAGAAGGTAAATAACTGTAACAAACAGACAGAATTAGTCGACTAGGGTAGGATGAGTAGTCGACTAATAAAGGGGTTAGTCGACTAACAGTCTGGTATAGTCGACTAATACTGGGTTCCAGAGAGTTGATATTCTGATTCAGGAAAAGTTAGTCGACTAGGGTCATAGGGGTAGTCGACTAACAGACATGACAAGTCGACTGATAGTTAGGCTAAGTCGACTAATACTGTGATACAGAGAGTTAAGGTTTCGGTTCAGGAAAAGTTAGTCGACTAGGGTCAAGGGTGAAGTCGACTAAGGGTCTCTAGTCGACTGGTAATTTGGTCTAGTCGACTAAAACTGTGTTTCCAGAAAATGGTTAAGTTTCAAATGAAAGGGTTAGTCGACTAATGGCTAGGTCAAGTCGACTAATCGACTGGGAACAGCACACAGGACAGATTTCTAGGGTTTTGGTTTGATGACTAATTAATCATGGATTTGAAGACATATTTGTACAAGATATGAAAATACAAACATACTAAGAATAAATCAAGTCTAGATGAGGAAGATTACTCACCAAATTGATGATGGAGAGGAAGAGGAAAGGTAGAGTTGGTGATGATCCTTGAGGAAGAAGGAGATGGAGGAGTTGTTGTTGTTGGTGATGGAGGAGGTGGAGCTTGGCCGGAGTTGGGAGGAGTCCTCGCCGGCGACGTGGCCGGAGGTGGCTGGCCGGAGGTTGGGTCGGCCGGTTCTCTTGGAGAAGAAGAAGAAGAAGAAAGAAATGAGAGGAGAAAAGAAAGAAAAGGAAAAAAAATAGAAATGTAAAGGGAAAGTTTATATAGGTTTGAGATTTTGTAAAGGAGTTGCAATTAAACAAAAGAGAGGGACTTAATTGCAAATAAGGGAGGATGAGGTGTCTCCTCTAGCCACACTTGGCAAGCCATGGAAGAGAGAGAAAAAGAGATGCATTTAATGGAGGAAGTAGGTGGAAGTGTGTGGTGTTGGAATTTTGGAGGAAGTGGGATTTTTGGAAAATAGAAAAGCTTGTGGTTGTGGAGGAAGGAAAAAGGAAAGGAAAAAGAAAAGAAATTACAATGAGAAGATATTTCTCTTTGACTTGAAAGATGAAAATATTGAAAAGGCTGATTCCCGGGTTTAAATCATGGATGCGGAAAACATTTCGGAAAATGCCGGAATCGTCCGAAATTCAAGTATCTCGGAACGACCCGAAATAATTATCAAAAATCAAGAATATTATACTAAATATCATAGTGAAATCCGTTCGAAGAAATACTTTATAGTTTTAAAACTAAAAATCCTGGAATCAATAATTTACCGACTCCGTTGGAATTTTCATAAATTCATAAAATCCTCAGAAAAAGAATGTAGGTAGAAAACATGATTCTAAGAGATAATGTCTAAAGGATCATCATGAAATTCCTAACTGTTTGAGAATTAAAAATCCAGGAATCGGTCAGCGGCACTGGCCGACACCGGTTTTGAAGACTTTCATTTTAATTCCAAAAAAATCTAGAAAATCATAGAAAATATATAATATTGGAAAATGATATTTAAAACTAAAATCGGTCAATTCTAATTATCAGAATGCCTAAATCGAGTAATACTCTAGGATCGGGCCTTCGGTTCAGACTAGGGCTGACTCCGAATCCACGAATCCAAATCCAAGACAAGACAATCATATAAGGAGTTCATAAAGCAAAACAAATACAGGAAACAAATCGAAAAAATACGATCGAAAAATCTGAATACGCAACTAAGTACGTATTCCGGGAACGGGGTATTACAATCCACCCACCTTACAAAAATTGCATCCTCGCAATTTCGTTAAGGGGCAAATTGAATACAAAGGGGACAAGGGTGGAATTTATACCAATTAAGATATGAAGCACTATAGGTAGGGCTCTCAAGTCAACTGAATAATAATCATACTCTGCATTTCTGGCTGATGATGTCGTGGCTGTGTAATAAATCTTTAGAATAATGCTGAATAATACTGATGATGTCGTGGCTGTGAAATAAAGAAAACCCCGAAAATCCTGAGCATAATAAAGAAGACCGATAATTAAGAATCCGACTGCTGTCCTCTGAAAGATAGCCAGATCAAGATCGATCTGGAGAATACCAAGCTTCATAGAATTGGCCGAAGAGATCACATAATAGCTTCATTCTGAACCAGCCACTACCTCTCTAGTCTAGTCATATCTTAAAATAGTATAAGGCTTCATAAAACCAAAACAGGGAAAAGGATAGGAAGGATTTAGGAATCAAAGGAAAGATAGTCAAGGAGGGATTTGAAATCAAAGGAAAGATAGTCAAGAAATAGATAACTCCGCACTTGCAGTTGGAATGTATAACCAAGATTCATGTATTCCAGTTGCAAATCGCTTTACCATTGATTTGCCTTCTGGACGTACTGAGGAGGTTAGAGCCTAAGCTGACCTAAGCTCTGACGAGCCTAAGTTGACCTATGCTCTGATACCAACCTGTAACGCCCCGATCCCGGCGATACGGGGACGTCACTGCGACGTATATACGTGAGTCCGAAGTACCTTCCCGTATATACGCTAAGCATCAGTACAGACAAGAATCAGAGTACGGAAGCATATGGTGCATTATACATTCCAACACATATATATATACAATCACAGAGTTATCACCAGAGGTGATGAATATTACAATAATAATACATCACAGATATGCGCAAATGCGAGAATACAAAGATATACATATATGAACAGTATAAAAGGGTGTCCACATACATGTATACAAGGAATGTACAAGTATGAATAGAAAAAGGGCACTCACGAGTTTGCTAAGGGAAAACTCGAGAGGCATACAGGGGGTCCGGAAGGATGGAGCACTGAAAGGTCAAACGGGGTCCACGCTACCGCTGCGCCACTCTGATGCAGCAGCAGGAAACCCATACGCTCCAAGCTCCGAAACCTGGACATGAGAATCCAGGGGAGTCAGTGAAACTCCCCAGGCGAGTATGATATGATGCCAGGTGGCGAGCCAGGATGAGTACAAGTGTCAAGTACCGAAGACAGGAGGGTTAGAACACAAGTGAAATATATATGAACAAGTATAACATAATATCCATAAAACAGGAAATCCAAGGTAAAGCTGATCATAAGCAAAAGTGATTGTATACGCTTAAGTCACGGTCCCATGAGACTAATACATCAAAGGAATAATCCAAACAAGGAAACCCTCATCTATATACCTTTATCTCATGCCACAGAAACCCAAGCGTATAGAATCAGAGTTGCAAATCATATAACAGTCAAACGGGAATACATATCGGAAATCATAACATGCATAGCAAGTGTAGCAGGAATCAATAACTGGAATCTATTATTATTATTACTTGTCTGACCCATATATCTAGGTATGTGACCTGGTGTACGGCCACCCCACATACATCCATATATAAGCAAGCCAAGGGTTGTTAACGGAAGTAGATGGAGAACTGATAGAACTTCTTATAGTGGTTTCCATACACCTGGAACCGGCTTTGGAGGCCCAAAGTCCCCCTATTCAGTAATTCAGATTCACTACCGCCAGTACATATATAATATGTATATACATACTTTTATACCCCACCACTATAAGCAAGATATCATTCCGGCATCCATCACTTCCTCCCATACCCATACAAGTTGTCCTTTTTATAGCTTATGAACATAATTATCAGATTTCGGGAATGAGCAATATCATAACAGTAATACATAACAGTGATCAGTACATAACAGTAATCAGGTACTACATTCCCTCTATCGTGATAATTATAAGAATCGGTGTATCATGCTTGGTGTCAAGAGATAGCATGATAAATGGTGATGTATATCAAGTAACATGCATAACAGTGGATTGATAATAAGTCTGGGTAAGTCATGACATAACAAGATGGTCTAGCAAGGTAGTGGCATGCCAGGTAGTCAGGTGATAACATACTGAAAGTTAGGTGATATACATGTGTTAAAAGGAAGCATGTAACTGACTAGTCTGAGGTAATGGTATGGCAAGGTAACATAAAAGTAACTCAAAGTCCAACGACCACGAAGGGTCGGCCACGCATGGTATATGATGAAGAAACAAGCATATCATAAGCAAGGCACAAGTACAAGATGAAGCTACCATAATATAAGCAATGTAGTGCAATACATGAATATGGAAATAAGAAGCGAAATACTTATCGACCGATGAAACGGGAAACTCAAATAGAGGCGAGACTACTCGCATACAAGAAAGTAGCGAGTGAGAATACTCGCCTAAACCTCAAAGCGCCGAAAGATCCGAAATCCACGAAATCCGGGGCACGCCATAAACTATGATATATATATGTAGAGTGAAGAGGAGAGAGAAAGAGAGAAGTGAAGATGATGTTAGTCAAGATACAAGTCAAGAAGTATAATATACAACATATAAACCAAGTATAAGATCCAAGTTTGAGAAGGTAAATAACTATAACAAACAGACAGAATTAGTCGACTAGGGTAGGATGAGTAGTCGACTAATAAAGGGGTTAGTCGACTAACAGTCTGGTATAGTCGACTAATACTGGGTTCCAGAGAGTTGATATTCTGATTCAGGAAAAGTTAGTCGACTAGGGTCATAGGGGTAGTCGACTAACAGACATGACAAGTCGACTGATAGTTAGGCTAAGTCGACTAATACTGTGATACAGAGAGTTAAGGTTTCGGTTCAGGAAAAGTTAGTCGACTAGGGTCAAGGGTGAAGTCGACTAAGGGTCTCTAGTCGACTGGTAATTTGGTCTAGTCGACTAAAACTGTGTTTCCAGAAAATGGTTAAGTTTCAAATGAAAGGGTTAGTCGACTAATGGCTAGGTCAAGTCGACTAATCGACTGGGAACAGCACACAGGACAGATTTCTAGGGTTTTGGTTTGATGACTAATTAATCATGGATTTGAAGACATATTTGTACAAGATATGAAAATACAAACATACTAAGAATAAATCAAGTCTAGATGAGGAAGATTACTCACCAAATTGATGATGGAGAGGAAGAGGAAAGGTAGAGTTGGTGATGATCCTTGAGGAAGAAGGAGATGGAGGAGTTGTTGTTGTTGGTGATGGAGGAGGTGGAGCTTGGCCGGAGTTGGGAGGAGTCCTCGCCGGCGACGTGGCCGGAGGTGGCTGGCCGGAGGTTGGGTCGGCCGGTTCTCTTGGAGAAGAAGAAGAAGAAGAAAGAAATGAGAGGAGAAAAGAAAGAAAAGGAAAAAAAATAGAAATGTAAAGGGAAAGTTTATATAGGTTTGAGATTTTGTAAAGGAGTTGCAATTAAACAAAAGAGAGGGACTTAATTGCAAATAAGGGAGGATGAGGTGTCTCCTCTAGCCACACTTGGCAAGCCATGGAAGAGAGAGAAAAAGAGATGCATTTAATGGAGGAAGTAGGTGGAAGTGTGTGGTGTTGGAATTTTGGAGGAAGTGGGATTTTTGGAAAATAGAAAAGCTTGTGGTTGTGGAGGAAGGAAAAAGGAAAAGGAAAAAGAAAAGAAATTACAATGAGAAGATATTTCTCTTTGACTTGAAAGATGAAAATATTGAAAAGGCTGATTCTCGGGTTTAAATCATGGATGCGGAAAACATTTCGGAAAATGCCGGAATCGTCCGAAATTCAAGTATCTCGGAACGACCCGAAATAATTATCAAAAATCAAGAATATTATACTAAGTATCATAGTGAAATCCGTTCGAAGAAATACTTTATAGTTTTAAAACTAAAAATCCTGGAATCAATAATTTACCGACTCCTTTGGAATTTTCATAAATTCATAAAATCCTCAGAAAAAGAATGTAGGTAGAAAACATGATTCTAAGAGATAATGTCTAAAGGATCATCATGAAATTCCTAACTGTTTGAGAATTAAAAATCCAGGAATCGGTCAGCGGCACTGGCCGACACCGGTTTTGAAGACTTTCATTTTAATTCCAGAAAAATCTAGAAAATCATAGAAAATATATAATATTGGAAAATGATATTTAAAACTAAAATCGGTCAATTCTAATTATCAGAATGCCTAAATCGAGTAATACTCTAGGATCGGGCCTTCGGTTCAGATTAGGGCTGACTCCGAATCCACGAATCCAAATCCAAGACAAGACAATCATATAAGGAGTTCATAAAGCAAAACAAATACAGGAAACAAATCGAAAAAATACGATCGGAAAATCTGAATATGCAACTAAGTACGTATTCCGGGAACGGGGCTCTTCAAGCCAACCACGCGCCAGCAAGCAGTATTCCTTCAAGGATGAACATGTCGACTCGCTCTTCAAATTACTCAACAAGAGCAACCGACTAAAGCTTCCTGAAGTTAGGCGTCCTGAAGAAGTCGGTAAAACCGATAATCCCAACTACTGTATGTATCACAGGATATTGGGACACCCCACCAAGAGCTGTTACGTCTTCAAGGACATCCTTCAGGCTCTGATTGACGCAGAGGTATTAAAACTCCGTCCAGAGCAGAAGAAGGTGGCGGCTAACATGACGTCGTTCCTCCAGTTTGGAAGGCAACCTCCAACGCCCTCTGGAGTAGTCCCTGTCCCAAGAGGAGAACTGAGAATGGTCAACACAGACCCTCACCAACAGCAAGAGAAGGGCCTGGTACCCGTTTTCACGCCTCAGGAAGAAGTCATGTGGGTTCATCCCACCTTGTGGATGACCAGCAATGGACCACTGTAACCAGCAGGAAGTCCAAAGGTAAAGCAAAGGCTACATCCTGTAATGTGGTATGTCCCTCTTCTCGGGAAGCAGAGACTGATGTTCCCTCACTGATCGATTCGGAAGAGGAAACAATTGTTCTGGCCACAGAACCCAGTCAACTGGTGGCAGAAACCCGTTCAGGGCAGTCATATTTGAAAAAGTATGACGAAATGGCGGTAACTCCTCCGAGACCCGTTGCAGAGTCAGCCAAGTGTACGCGCCGGAAAAAGGAGAAAGAAGGTCTTTGCTGTAAAGTTTTCCTAGAATCAGATGAAAAGATTACAACAAAAAAAAATTTTCCTTCCAGTTACAAGGGAGGGAGGATGTTGAGTCTTGAATCCTCCCTTTGTTTAATGCTGGGTTCTTCGTGTGGCGGTGGAGAGTGAATCTTGTTCTCCGTTGACCGGATGACCGTCAGGATCGTCAGGGATCTTCTCTTCGGCTGGTAGAAAGAGTAGCACAGCTCTTGTCTACCAAAACTCGCAAAGAGAAGATAGGCAAAGAGTAGCTTGTACGCAGCAAGCTTGACGAAGAGTTGAGCTCTCTCCTTTTTCTGCCGTGTCTGGTCATCTGATTGCCGACCCTCTTATCACCAAATGCCTTTGATTGCTGATCGCCAATTGCCACTCTCCTCTTATCGTCCCCTCTTCTCTCTTCTTTTCGACCTCATAGAAAACGAGGCTATTTATAGAGGTCCTAGGGGGTGAACGTGCCCCCTAAAAATGCTCCACGATGAGGGGCTGACCTCCCCGCTATGTGGGCGGCGACTGGCCCCATAACCAGGGCGGTTATAATTGAGACGCGGGTGTCGAGCCCACGCGCCTTGATGCTGAGACGCGGGTGTCGAGCCCACGCGCCTTGATGCTGAGACGCGGGTGTCGAGCCCACGCGCCTTGATGCTGAAACTCTGCCTTTTAATGGCTTGTCTATTAGTGATTTTTAGACAGCCTACAGAACCCCCTCCAAAATTTTCGATATTCCGCAGTTAACTGGGACGGATTTCGAAATACTTTGGACTCTAGCTGAATTCACCTCCATGACTGGACTGTTAATGCTCCGGGTTTGATCTTATCTGGAGTTGGTCTTCGTGAGTGTACTGTTGAACTCTTTGAGGCCACCAGAGTTGATCGTGTTGAGTGTCTAGATACACAGTCTAAACCTCCCCGATTGCTTTTAGTCTGTCATGGGCGCGCTTTAAGCCAGGAGTGGTTGGTCATCTACTTGTGCCAGTGTACTGTTGAACTGATTTGCAGAAGCAGGAGGCCGAACACTGGTCCTTTTTGAAAAGCAGAGATGGTACTGCTTTAAAGACGCGACTGATCTTCCATAAAGCAGACGCGATGTTCAGCGGGCTGGAAAGACGCGAACTTCTTAGAGAGACGCGACTTTTTGAATGCATTTATGGCGGTGATGACGGGGCACGTCCATCGAAGAGGTGCGTCCGTTGGGTGCAAATCTGTGCCATGTCATGATTGCGCTGCTAGTTGGCCTGGGGAACCGGCGGGATTTCACCTTTTGGCGCGTGGACTTCCCGATTCATTAAATGATTTGCTCCACGTGTTAAGTGATGACTCGCTGCAGGGCTATGGTGCGCGATCTTCGCTGCAGAGAAATTGATTTGCTCCACGCGTCAAGCGATGACTCACTGCAGAACTAATCGAGCCACGCGCCGCGTATCTTCGCGAATCCTTGTGCCTATAAAAGGCAACAGTCAGAGAGATACCTCTTCTTCTCCGAGCGTACTTGTTTAGGGTTTTTAAGAAAAAGAGGTCTTTTTTCTCTGTTCATCCCCATTACTGGATTCTTAATCACCAATGGCACCCAAGACCAAGTCAACCGCATCCTCCTCAAGAGCAGCCGTCGCCGAGGCCCAGAGGGGCGGTTCCTCCGCACAGGCATTCTCTTTCCCAGGTATGATGCCGTTTAGGGTTGAACCTTCGCCATTACTGGAAGCTCATGGAACCATTAACAGAATCGTCAACACAGAAAATAAACCGTGTTTGATTCTCAGACGCGGTCTCAGACGCGGTCTTTGAGTTGATAACCAAGGCGCGGGTTTGATGACCCGGTGCCAGCGAGTCCTGCATTTCAGATTCTTCACTTAGAATATTTCTAATTGTGAAGAGTTCGGACGCGGACTTGAAGATTTCTCATCAGGTGCAGGTTTTGATGAACCTTGCACCTGAGCCCAAGTACTTAGAGAATTCTCATAAGTCTTGGTTTGCAAAACGCGGACTTGATCCTGCTGGTCTTACGCCTGGATGCGGATTTGCAGGTCTGGACGCGGATTTGATAATTCTTGCGTCCAGTATTTCTTCTGCGTCTGGACTATAGATTCGCAGGTCTGGACGCGGACTTGATAATTCCTGCGTCCAGTATCTCTTCTGCGTCCGGACTATAGATTCGCAGGTCTGGACGCGGACTTGATAATTCCTGCGTCCAGTATCTCTTCTGCGTCTGGACTATAGACACTTAGCATTTTTCTGATAAAGTGTCTAATTAAATGTCCTTTTCTTTTGCAGTGCCACACCCTTCTGCCCCACTCGCCAAGAAGCGCCATTTTGGACATGTAGGTGGTGCTGACCGTGATCTGGCCTTTGTGCTACAAAGGACAGTACCTGTGACTGCTGACAAGTCACAGGAGCGCCAGAAAAGGCTCTCCAATGTTGATATGACGACCCTTCGGGTGGTTATGACCGATGCAGCATTCACAACGGATGATCGCGTCAAGCTGGAGAAGCCTGCCTTCTTCTTCAGGGATTGTATCGGTGATGGCGGCTATTCCATATATAATGAAAATTATAGATGGCTCCGTTAGATAGGGGATAGGAGATTCTTTCTTCCAGAAATGGAGAGGATGTTCCCGCTGTCTTATCTCCAGCACATGTCCGTCCCTTGGAAGATGAAATGGGACGTTTCCCGATACGTCCCTGAGATTACCCTCGGTGACTTGGGCTCCCAGAGGGTATACCGTCATGATAGTCATGATAGGGCGGTTCTTGGCCTGTTCCCCGGGTCGCGCAAGTCTGAGCTCCCAGTTGGAGAGATACCAAAACTCGGCACTACCTTCCTCAACGCGTTTATGAAAGCGGAGGGTGATTTTCCGGTTGAGTTCCGTGCGCCCGGGTGGGTTCACCGAGAAGTATTGGTGGCGCAGGATGGTGAGCTTCGTCCTTACCGATCTTGGAGATCTGCTGGAGCATGTGGGACTGTACCCGGCAGTCAGGGCCGTGCAGTATGGCATCCCGCCGAGTTCTCAGAACTTCTTCGGGGCCCTGGAGCGTTACAATTCTTTGACGGGGACATTCTTCACCCCGGTTGGAGAGATGGGCCTTGCACTGCACGAGTTGCATGAGGTCTCGAGGCTGGCAACAGGGGATTCTCCCTATGAGGAATATATCCCAACCACTGAGGAGCTCAACCTTATGAAGGAAGGGTCTCCTCAAATGTACGAGACTTATTGGGAAGTGTTATGTCACTTCCATATTTGCGGCCAGATAACCACTTGGAGGTCGGGAGGAATCAAGCAGTTGTCTTGGGCCAGTTACTTGTTCAACAATGTCAACAAGAAAGACCATCCAATAACTCGACTGGCTCCCAGCTCCGACCAGGAAATTGAAGACAGGGTCGACCAGGCTTCTGAAGGCTTCTACACCACGGATTCGAATGAGGACGGTTTCGAACCTGACATGGTCTTCGAAAGCTTTCACCATCAAGCTCGGACCCCTATCTCTGATCGAGCATTGTTGGCGGGCTTCTTAATGCTGTGGCTGAAGCGTTGTGTGGTGCCCACGCTGCCACATGAAGTCATTGTTGCCGACGTGGTGTACCCGGCGGTGCTCCTGGCCTATGGCAGTCCCATAGCCCTTCTTCCGGCCGTGGCGGCTGGCATTCAGAGCGGGTTGCGGGCGTTAACCCAGGCTTTCTGCGAACCCGGGAAGGCTGTCGACTCCCATGGCAAGCCGATCCTTGACTCAGAGGGGAAGCCGACGGTGAAGCGCCCCAACCCTCGGATCGAGCTGCCTTATACGTACCTCATGGCTTGGTACGTGATGCACTGCCCTTCCCTGATGACGCCGGTGCCTTGGAGTGAGGGTTTCGCCCCTTTTGTACAGCGGTTGGAGGGTTCGGACTGGCGTAATACTTATATGTATTTCGTCCGTAAGTGCATTTCAGATGCTTCGAACTACCAGCTCAATCGCTGCTTCCCCGAGATCCCTGGTGCATCTTTCGGGGATCTATTTATTGATTTCGTGGGCCCAGATGACTATATGAGGTTGTCCTCGGGGGTCTTCTGGTGGTTGATCAACATTCGGCCTGGATATGTGCTTTTCTGGCAAGGAACTTCATGCACAATCAAGCCGTACATGCCGAATCGTTTCGCCCGACAGTTCGGCTACGATCAACTCTACGTCGGCAATCCCAATGCTCGACTCGCCTTCGAAGGGAACTTGTTCGAAGGTGCTCGGGCTTGGTACTACAGTGTGGCCGGAGGGACGGAAGCAACTTTCCGTCTACCTACCGAGGGGTCAAAGTGCCGTATGAGTTTCAGCTTCTGCTCCTGGTATTTCCAGGTCAACCAGACACCAAACTTTGTTCCGGAGTATTCATGCATTGAGAGTATCAATGCAAATCTCGAAGCAAGGTCGGAGTCCGGTAAACGCTCGCGAGGCGTCGAGCAGTACCTGAAGGCTCTGAAGGAGGTCGGGAGAAGGTCAAGGGAGGAGCCGCGAGCAACAAGGGCGGAGCCGCGACCAACCAGGGCGGAGCCGCGACCAACCAGGGCTCGACAGGCGGTGAGCAAGCGTCGTCAAGGCTCTACTTCCACTGCTGAGCTTGTCCCAAAGAAGGTTCGGAGAGACTTGACGGCCGAAGTTTCTCGATCCGCGGACATCCCTTCTGGTGTTGGGGAGCCGAGGGAGGAAGAGGTGGACAAGGAAGACACTCCCTTAGTCCATGCCCGCAGGTTACACCGCAGGAGCCTCAGGATTGCAGAGGAAGGGGAGCCTGCTGACAGACCCACCGCCACTGACGAGACCGAGCAGCTCGAGGTTGATATAATGAGCGGAGTCGATGTTGAGATTCTGGGGATCTTAGCTCAGCCCGAGTCTTCCTCAGCTCAGAGGAGGGATGAGGCACAACAGCCTGGGTCTCCTTCTGTCTTCATCTCCAGTCCTCGGATGGTTGACCCCAGCCCTACCACTGGGGTGTTTAGAGGCAAGGCTCCGGTTACCGAGGCCTCTCATGTTGAACCGTCGTCTTCCTTATCCGCAGAGGAAAGCAATTTTGAGGATGAGGTCGACTATGGTGACGAACCCGCTCCTCCCGATCCGAGCAAATTCTCACACATCTCGGAGGAGGAAATACATGGGTGTGGGCCGGCGACGACGTCACCACCAGCGGTTGCTCCTGCTGAAGGTACTCTTTTCACCTTCTGACCCGATTTCCTTTTTCATTTTGACGAGGAGGCTTTAACATTCTTCTTTTATGCTGCAGGATTGGCTGAGGATACCGAGGCTGCCACCTCCTCGCATATCGAGGAGATGGTGCAAGAGTTGACCCAGCCGAAAGGAGTTGAGACTCCAGCTGCCGAGGCAACTACCGAAATCGGGGAGGCTTCTACACTGCAGGAAGAGGAGGCCATTACTGAAGTCAGGGAGACTTCTCCTTTGCAGGGTTCGCCCAAGGATTCGACATCTCTGGACCTCCAGCTTGGTAAGGAAGTTTTGATGTCTCGGATGTTTCTCTTCTTACCATTCTGGCTAATGTTGAGATAACTTGCAGAGAGAACCGAGGGGGCCCAGGTAGAGAGTCTGACGATCAGTGTCCCTCCGGAAGGCCACACGGCCCAAGCCTTGGCTGAGGTTTCTGAGGAGGTCGAGCTCACTACCCTGTCATCGGCTGTGGAGGTTCCTGTAGAGGTGGTACTCCCAGAAGCGCCATTGGCTGCTTCTGCTCTTGCCGTACCCGTGGTCAGTTCAACTCTTGCACCAACAGAGCCGATCTACATCCCCCACCCCGTGATAGAGAGGGGGTCGGGGAGCACTTCGGATGATGATATCATGGAGCTTTTGACACGCCAGGCGGTGCAGCAGTTCCTTACCTCGATGCGAACATGCATCGATTTCGTCCTGACTAGGGGTAGCTCCCTTGACTTTGCCCAGATATTTCTCGAAAATCAGGTCGAGAACATCAAGTTGGCCGGAGGCCCTTCGCTAGCCCAGGCGAGTCAGCTGCTGGTGGATCAGCTGGGACAGCATTTGAGAGAGCTTCGGTCTTTGGAGGATGATGCCGGTTCATCCCACGAAGCCCAAGAAACGCTGAACAGGCTCCTTGCTGCTCAAGAGCAGGAGCGAAAAGAGGTGGAGGAGAGGATCGCCGATAGCACTCGTCTTCTTGAACGTGCCCAGGCTGATTGCCAAAGGCTGGCGATTGAGTCCGAGGAGTCAGAGACGATCATACAGGCCGCAAAGCAGGCTATCCTTGACTCTCGGGCTGTTATAGCCAGGGCTGAGGCCATGATTGTCTTCAACGAACAGAGGCTTGCTACCTCTGAAAAGAGGCTAGCGGAGTTAGAGGTTGCCAAGGCGCAAGCCGAAGCGAACTTCTCTGTTTGTTCGTCCGAGCTGGAATCCCTCCGAGTGCAAGCGCAGGGATTTTTGTCTGAAGTGGATCTGTGGGCCCGAGCTCTCATGGAGGTTGAGAAGGCGCGTCAACATAAGATACATCGCCTTAGAGAGCAAATCCGTTCTTTGGCGGACCAGGACTTGTAGCATTCTCTCTCTTTTTTTTTAGAAAAGGACACTCTGTATTAACTTTTATCATTTTTGATATAATAAAAGTCTTTGAAGTTTTTGGTTCCACCTCCTTTGTTGCCTCGCTGTGGATGAATTTGACCTCTTGATCACAATCTTTGATTAATTGACTGTGAATGCTAAACTTAGGTGAGACTAAGTTCTTTAAGTGAAGCGCGGCGTTTGACCCATAGGACCTTAGGCGGAACTAAGCCCTTTTGATGAGACGCGACATTGGTTCATAGGGACTTAGGTAGAACTAAGTCCTTTTGATGAGACGCGGCGTCAATTCATGGAGAGACGCGGTCATCAGTTCATAAGAACTCAGATAAAACTAAGTCCTTTTGATGAGACGCAGCGTCAATCCATAGGGAGACGCGGCGGCGTCAACTCGCAGAGAGAAACGCGGCTTTGAGTAACGCGAGTCTGTCCTGCCAATGAAGACACGACGCGAGAGACGCAGCCTTGTGTATTTTCCCATTAATCTCAAAATGGGCTAAGTCCTTTGCTGAATCAAGTGCTTTCCCTTAAAATGGGCCCTGTTTGCTGAAGGGACACGATTCTGAGTCACGCGGACTTTCCTTTGGAACGCAGGTGGACGTTATTCATTCTAAAAAAAGGAGACGCGGGTTCCGGGACGCGGTTTTCCCATCTGCGTATCGATGTAGAGGTTACATGCAGCCTGACATAAAGATTTTATGAGATCTTTGAATGTCAAGTCTTTACTGACGATTGGAAAACCAGGTCATCCGTTGTTTCCCGAAGCAGTTGTCCACGCATTGGTTCCTCATTGGACTCAGGCATTAATGCCTTTTAATGCAAAAACGGCGCTGGCGGTTTGAGACCAGCGCCTGCGACGGTTCCCAAAGCAACGTTCCACGCGTCAGACTCCTATTGGACTTTGACGGTCGTACGGTCATTAAGGCCGACGGTTTTGATTAATGAACCATTAATGACAGCGATCAGGGGCTGCCTATAAATAGGGGTTCCTTCTCTCCCTTTAACAGTCCATACTGTGTTCTTTTTGAGAGCGAGTGCTCTGAGAGTTTCTGCCTTCCCCCTTCAAAGGACTTCACCAGGGGTTTGCCTTCATGGATGAAGGTGACCCAGAGCTTTCATGCTTCTGTTTGGTCTCTTCAGGACAAAGTGTCTCTCTGATCACCTTCCATGTCCATACTCTGATGCAGAGAGTTAAACTTTTGACAGAGGCCTCTGCTGGTATGCCGTCCCGACTTGCCGTGATGTTTCTAGTCCACCCAAGTTTGCACTTTGGCATCACCATCCTCTGGATTTCCTCATGAAGTCTGAGTTGGTGCATTCCTTCTGGAATTTGCACCGCCGACTTAAACTTCGCTGGACGCGAGTACAGAAGTCTTTGGCGCTTAACGCTGACTTTGCTCATGAAGCTTGCATTTTAAGGCCACTAACTTGGATGAATTCCAACTCGGGCCGAAGGTTTCAGACCCGAATTTTGCAACCCCTGTTCATTCAACAGGGAGATGGCAATTTTCGGCGTCCGAGTCTTTTCGCGTCTCGCTGATGCAAATCTTAGAATGCGTTTGAATCCTGTGTGTTACCACAGTTTTAACATCGCGTCTGTTTCTGTTGAGGCGGTATTTTGACTCACTGCGCGGGCTCATTCCCGCGTCTGAAGTCTTCGACAATAGCCGCGTCTGTCACTTAGTTTTCTTTATTGAAGTATACTAAGTTCCAGATTTTCTAACCCCTGTTTACTCCTTGTAGGTAGGCTTGATTGTCCTTTTTCAAGTTCGCTGGGCCCCTGGGAGAATATTCCGGTCGGCGAACTCGTTCGATGTTCATCTACAAGGGAAGAAGTCATGGTCCTCGTCGTCTACAAGGGAAGAAGTCATGGCCCTTGTCAGGGACTTAACCCTCGCCAAGATCTCTTTGAATGCGACGCACCAGTCATGCCTGCTGGCAAGGGATGGTCAGGGTAAGGATGGCGGCGAGGGGGTTACGGTGGATATAGTGGTGGTTAGCATCCCCTTCCTCTCTCACTCCAGAAGTAACATCGAGGACACTCCATGTTTGTTGGATGGTCTGCTGGGGAAAGAGATGCTCATGAACGAAGGGTTGCAGGACTTTCTGCTGCCACCAGACCTCAAGAACACCGTTGCTCTTAGCTTAGTCAGCTAGGGCTCTTTCGGTGTTTACATCATGCATCGTGGTGCAACCAGCTTCTGATCGTGGCCACAATTTGGCACTTCTTCAGCCACCGTGCACTTGGAATTAGATGCGGTTTCAAGGAGTGAGTGCAACCTCTGAGAGAGAGAGGGACTTCTTTGTACTCCTTAATTGTAACACTTAATCTTATTGTATAAGAGAGCGTAATGACTTAGCAATGACTTGATGCTAGAGGTGTAATGTTAACTTAGCATCATCCATTTCAGCTTCGATATGGAAGTCTGAAGAAAAGTGACTGTCAGAGGTGTAATATTAAACCTGACAGAAACTTGATTACTGTTTAGAGGTGTGGTGTTAAACTTTAACAGTAATTTGTCAGAGGTGTAGTATTAACTTGACAAAGATTGACTCATGATAAGAGCAATTTGAGGACCTGTCATTTTATTGGTGAGAATTGACAAGTGAAAATTTGAAGTGCCAGAGGTATAGTGTTAACTTGGCAAATTTGAAAGTTCGATACTCCGTGTAGAGTTGACAAACAAAATTTGTACTCGACAAGGAATATTGAAAAGTTTTCATTACCAGAGGTATAGTGTTAACTTAGTAACGGTTGTATTTTGTAGACCTACCATTCTGTGGATGAGAATTGGTAAGGGATTTTGGAGGAAAGAGTGGAGCCAAGTCCACTTAGGATTTTTAGCAAACCCTCAGCTATCAACGGATTTGAGGTGCCTTTACCAACTACCGTTTGAGTTGGGCTAGCCATGCTATTCCCCTCAGCATGATGAGTTGTCGAAGGCTTATGTTGGGCTTAAAAGCCAACATTTTCCTCTATCCTTAGCCGTCGGGGGCGTCGGATGTTATAATGAAGAAATTCTTCTTACTTTGATCAGAGGTGTACTTTTAACTTGATCAGCGGAAGAATATCATCTAAGGATAGTATTTCTTCAGGAATCTGCCATTGATCGGCATCATGAGTGTATCGCCATTTGAGGTTATGAGGCGATATGACCCATTTGAGTAGACTGACTCTACTACAAATGGTCCTTCCCATTTGGGCTGGAATTTTCCTTTTGTCTTATGCGTCATTACCATGGGTCTTCTGACGGCTAAGACAAGATCGCCTTTCTTGAAAGTTCGCACTTTAACTTTCTTGTTGAAGGCTCTGGTAATACGAGCTTGGTAGAGCTCGATTTGTTGTTGGGCCTGCAGACGTTTATCATCCAAGGCCTCCAGTTCCTGGAGTCGCTGTCGATGCTTCTCCTCTGTTGTCATCTCCGCTGTCAAGGCGACGCGTAGAGATGGAATTTGGATTTCCAGTGGGAGCACGGCTTCACATCCGTATACTAAAGAAAATGGCGTGGCTTTAGTTGGGGTTCGCACAGTTGTGCGATAGGCCCATAAGCATTCACCTAGTTTGTCGCCCAGTCTCGTTGACTTTTCGAGACGAACTTCTTGAGAAGCTTGCCAATAGTCTTGTTGAAAGCTTCTGCGAGGCCATTAGCGGCAGGATAGTATGCCGTCGAGGACACACTCTGGATTCTGAACTTAGCGTAGAATCTCTGGAAAGCCTGGCTGATGAACTGAGGTCCATTATCATGGATAATTCGTCGAGGTACACCGAAACGGTAAATAACGTGATGTTTCACGAATTTGATCACGTTAGACGATTTTACCTCCTTCAAAGGGATGGCTTCGGCCCATTTAGAGAAGTAATCGGTTATTGCCAAAATAAACCGATGTCCTTTTGGTGATGGTGGGCTGATAGGGCCAACCACATCCATCCCCCACATTTCAAATGGCCAGGTAGAGGTTGTAGAGTGGAGATACCCTGGTGCTTGATGGATGAAATCCCCATGCACTTGACAAGCGTGGCATCTTTTAGCATAGGTGACGGCGTCGGCAACCATCTTGGGCCAATAGTAACCCAATCTTTGGAGTCGATGTGCCAGTTTTGGGCCAGGTTGATGGGCTCCACACATACCGTCATGGGCTTCTTTCAATACCTCTTGGGCTTCTTTTGGTGAGAGGCATCGGAGTAAGATCCCGTCATGCGATCGACGATACAATGTTCGCGTCATCGCATTATAGTAGAATTTGGGGGCTTTCTTTCGAATGGCAGCCGCCTCTTTGGTGTCTTCAGGGAGAATGTCGTATAAGACGAAATCAATGTAGGGGAATTGCCAGTCTTTAAGCTCCGGACCAGTTGACAATTCCAGTGCTTCTTTGCCTTGACAATCTCCCTTTGACTCCTGATAGCTCTCGAGAGTATTTCTCAGGCAATACAGGTCGTGGCTGTAGACGAATATCTTCTCTATTGCTCCGGCTGGAAGAGCTAAGGAGGCCGCGAGGGATGCGAGTGCATCCGCGTGCGCATTTTGCTTGCGCGGTACATAGTCGATGTAGAAGTTTGTAAACCCCTCGGCCATGCGGATAGTTGCGTTGTGGTAGGGTACTAGGTCCTCATGTCTGACTTCGTACTCCACACGAACTTGGCTGACGATGAGTTTAGAGTCGCCATATGCCTCGAGATTTTTAACGCCAATCTCATCGGCGAATTGCATCCCAATCAAAAGAGCGTTGTACTCTGCCACATTGTTGGAACAAGGCTCAGTTAATGAGACAGCTCGGGGAATCACATAATTTTGTGGGGATACGAGTACTACTCCTACCCCTACTACTACGTGTCCCTTTGGGCTTGTTCTTGATGCACCGTCGAAGAAAAGTTGCCATACTTGACTTTCGAACGATGTCTGAGTCAGGCAGACTTCAGCAACTTCATCTGGGAGATCCTCGTAGACTTTGGTCGCCCTCGGATCTGGGTGCTCAGCTAGAAAATCCGCCACCGCTTGTCCCTTAATGGCCTTTTGTGGTAAAAAGTGCATCTCATATTGGGAGAGCAATATGGCCCATTTTGCCAGCCGACCGTTTAATGATGAAGGCTTAGTCATAAGTAACCTCAGGGGGTTGACTTTTGATATGACGTTTATAGTTTGGCCTACCAGATAGTGCCGCATTTTCTGAATAGCGAACACTAATGCCAAACATTCCTTCTCGATCGGGTTATACCGATGTTCGGCTCCGATCATTGTTCTACTCAAATAGTAGATTGCTTGCTCTCGTCCTTGGTCATCGTTCTGAGCTAGTAGAGCTCCCAAAGAATGATCCATTGCTCGGACGTATACCAGGAAAGGCTTCCCGGATACCGGAGCTGCAAGGACTGGTGGTTGGGTGAGGTATTGCTTGATTTCCTCGAACGCTTGTTGGCAAGCATCATCCCAAATGAACGAGACACCCTTCTTCATCAGCTTAGCGAAGGGTTGGCATCTTCCGGAAAGGTTTGAGATGAACCTGCGGATGTACGCCAATCGTCCTTGCAATCCTCGGAGTTCTTTGAGATTTCTCGGGGGTTGCATCTCCTGGATAGCGCGGACCTTTTCCAGGTCCAAGTGAATTCCGGTGGATGTTACAACAAATCCTAAGAATTTACCACTGGCCACCCCCAGGAAGGGCTTTGTGGGATTCATCTTCAATTGATGAGCCCGCATGATGTCGAAGACCACCCTCAGGTCCGCTATGTGATCACCTTTAGTGCGGTTTTTTACCGCGATGTCATCAACATAACATTCCACCATTTTGCGTATTTGCTGATGGAAAATGGCGTTCATGGCCCTTTGATAGGTTGCCCCTGCATCCTGTTGTACAAGCAATAGGTGGGATTGTCGGTCTTGCCGACTTCCTCGGGGCGCCTAGCTTCAGGGAGCTTCAGTCGGTTGCTCTTGTTGAGTAGTTTAAAGAGCGAATCGACATGTTCCTCCTTGAAGGAATATTGCTTGTTGGCGCGTGGCTGGCTCGAAGAGCCACTCGCCTTGCCTGATTGAGACTTGGCGGGAGATTTGGTCTCCGTTGCCAAATTATCCTTCCGCTTTGTTTGGAGGGATGTGTCTGGCGCACGCCTTGTCGACCTTTCCGGCCTAGGCTTACCTTCCTCCGCTCTGACGCGGGCGACAATCTCCTCAGCCTGTTCACCTTGTTGGACTAATTGCTTCCAGGTGCGGCTTTCAGCAACTCCTATTTTAGCAAGGAGTGAGGTTTGGAGATTGTGGCGGCATGTTTCCACCAGGGTGGCCTGGGTCATACCGCTTGGGCACCGGAGTGCCACGTTCCAAAACCTTTCCACGAAAGATTTGACGGACTCCCCTTTTCGCTGTTTGGTAGCCAAAAGAGTGGGCATCGTGACTTCGGAGTCATCCTCGAAGAAGCGTGTTAAGAACAGCTTCTCCAAATCGCCCCAGTTCTTAATAGAACCTTCTGGGAGCTTCATAAACCATTCAAAGGCCAACCCTTTCAGGGTGCCGATGAACAGGCGCGCCAGGATGGCGTCATTATCTACTACATTCCCGGTTTGAGATTTGAAGTAGTAGATGTGCTGGTTGGGTGACCCCTTCCCATCAAAGGCTTAGAGAGTTGGAGCTTTGAACTTGGGCGGGTACGGAACCAAGTCCCATTCAGTCGGGTAGGGCCGGACTACTCCTGCTTCTTGGAGGTCTTTGCGATTGGCAAGGGCCTTGAGGCGTCGTTCCAGTTGACTCATTCTTTTAGCATGAGCCTTCCCCAGGTCTTGGTCGCCCTTTACTTGCGACGAGGACTTGGACGAGCCGGAAGTAGATCGCCGCGTCTCCTCAGAAGGTTCGGAAGATGAGCTTTCTCCCTTTCTCCCTTTGCCCTTTGACTTTTTAGGAGGGGACCTCCTCCTGTCTTCAAGCAGCTGTGCAATCGCCTGCTTGAGGGAGTTGATAGATTCCTGCTGAGAAAGAATCATATCCATTTGTGCCTTCTGGATCTGCTCTAAACGTTTAGCCGTCTCCTCAGGAGTGCCTGTCATGTAGGCAGAGGTCTCCTTCTCGACGGAAGAGTTCGAAGACCTTGATTCCGCTACGGCGGAGAGAATCGTTAATGCCATGGGCTAAGGCATTATAGTCAATTGGGGGAATGGCCCCAGTCTGGGTGCGAGTGTGTCGGTACACTCCTTCCGGTTCAGAGTCAGACTCGTCAGAGCTGACTGCAGGTTGTTTTTCCTTGCTCCTGCTTGTCATATTCGCAGTGAGCTCCGGGTACTCAACGTCAGAGAAGGTTCTCCTTCTGTGGGAGCGTCTTCTTTTAGCTGATGGGGGAATCAGGGTCAGCTGTCTGACTAAAGACTGCTAGTGCACGCCTGATCCGCAACGTCACTCAGAGAGCATATGGATGAGCCGTTGGCAGCAACATGACGAAGTGGCCTGATTGACACTTCTTTTCTTCGTCAAATAATCCCTCAAATCCATGGGAGGGGGATTGAAAAGGTTAGCCTCGCAACGTCGAAGACGGGAGGCATCCATGTGCTGTACAGCCTGGACGCAGGCTTCAGGGACGCGGTTCTCGCGCCGCAGCTGTTCAGCGCGCGTTTGGCGCCTTTGTTGCGACAAGACGCGCCTGTCGCGTTGCTGCTTGGTGTGTCGGGGCAGAGACACTTGAGAGAGAGTGGGCTGCTGGGCCCCACGCCTATGGGCGTGTGCCTCTCGCGCTTGATGAGGCGCAGAGGCTTCACCTTGGCGTTGGGTAAGTTGGTCTTCAGAGGACCTAGCTTGAGGAGTCTCGCGCTTGGGCCGCCAAACGCGGACTTCACGTGTCGGACGTGGCGCGGGCAAGGCGCCAGATTGTACGTCCCGTCCAGCCTCAGTTAGACAACCAGAGGTTCCAACTTGCAGCTGACGCGCGCGTCTCCTCTGTCGACGCTCAGCGTTCCGGTTGCGTCGCGGAGGTGGAGAGAGACCAACAACATCCTGATGCTGAACATCAGAGATTTTAACCACGCGGGTCTCCTGAGAGACGCTGACGCGGGTGTTCTGTGGACGCGGTTGGTCGCAAAGGCAGTTGTGCCTGGGACCACGCGGGCCTTCTAAGAGGCGTTGGCGCGTGCACCTTGCTTGGCACAGTTGGCAGCAGGGGTGCCCGAGAGAGCCACAGATCGGGCTTCAGGGCCATTCCCCGTCGAGACCCGGCGGCAGACGCGGGTCTTTGGGCTCTTGGAGCCGGAAGAGAGAAACTCTTCGTACTTCGCCTGGTCGAACTCGACAATGAGCGATTCGACCATCTTCCCCTTACGGAGGACGTCATCCTGCGCCACGATTTGCTCGTCAGTGACAAATAGAGTCCCCAGCGGAGTCGCCATCTCTTGTATGCGCTGGAAAAAGGAGAAAGAAGGTCTTTGCTGTAAAGTTTTGCTTGAATCAGATGAAAAGATTACAACAAAAAAAAACTTTTCCTTCCAGTTACAAGGGAGGGAGGATGTTGAGTCTTGAATCCTCCCTTTGTTTAATGCTGGGTTCTTCGTGTGGCGGTGGAGAGTGAATCTTGTTCTCCGTTGACCGGATGACCGTCGGGATCGTCAGGGATCTTCTCTTCGGCTGGTAGAAAGAGTAGCACAGCTCTTGTCTACCAAAACTCTTAAAGAGAAGATAGGCAAAGAGTAGCTTGTACGCTGCAAGCTTGACGAAGAGTTGAGCTCTCTCCTTTTTCTGCCGTGTCTGGTCGTCTGATTGCCGATCCTCTTATCACCAAATGCCTTTGATTGCTGATCGCCAATTGCCACTCTCCTCTTATCGTCCCCTCTTCTCTCTTCTTTTTCGACCTCATAGCAAACGAGGCTATTTATAGAGGTCCTAGGGGGTGAACGTGCCCCCTAAAAATGCTCCACGATGAGGGGCTGACCTCCCCGCTATGTGGGCGGCGACTGGCCCCATAACCAGGGCGGTTATAACTGAGACGCGGGTGTCGAGACGCGCCTTGATGCTGAGACGCGGGTGTCGAGCCCAGCCTTGATGCTGAGACGCGGGTGTCGAGCCTACGCGCCTGATGTGCGGGTGTCGAGCCCACGCGCCTTGATGCTGAGCGGGTGTCGAGCCCACGCGCCTTGATGCTGAAACTCTGCCTTTTAATGGCTTGTCTATTAGTGATTTTTAGACAGCCTACACCAAGCCCTCCACAAAGCAGCCCGTGGAGAAACAAAAAGAGTTTCGGTTTTCTAAAGTTCTCTCGAAAGACATCGCGGAAGGATCCATAGCACCTTATCGCTTTGATGTCTTGGCTCAACTGGCCAATATACCGGCCCGGATTACTCTTTATGAGCTCCTCAGGCTATCGAAGTCAACCAGAGAAGCTCTACAAGAGGCCCTCGCTAATGCTGAGGCTTTCATGACTCAGGTGCCAATCGGACCAAAGGAGGAAGATGTAGAGGACTGCCTCCATACCTCCCAAAATATTCCCTGCATCACCTTCACGGCAGATGATATGCAAGTCAAAGGGAAACATGATCGACCCCTTCGCACGGTATATTGGATCATCTGAGGTGAACCGCATTCAGGTAGATCCCGGGTCCGCGTTGAGCATTATGCCTCGCCGAGTCATGCAACATCTCGGGATTCCTACTCACCGTTTGAGCGCCACCCAGACTACTATTTATGGGTTCAACGCCAATAGTACCCGTCCAATGGGGAAGGTCAAGCTTAAATGCCAGATTGGGGACCTAAGGTCGGAGGTGACATGCTACGTGATAGATGCTGACACCTCTTACAATTTGCTGTTGGGACGACCGTGGATTCATCGCAATTCTATCGTTCCCTCTACTCTCCACCAAGTCATGAAATACATTGACGAGAGTGGAAAGGTGCGAACGTTGATTGTCGAAAGGCATCCGTTCAAGGGAGTTAAGAATTATTTCACAGATTCTCTCCTATATCAAGAATCTATGGAAACAGATGAAGTCCCGCAACCAGAGGAGCCCGACTCTGGTAATGAAGCTGACACCGAGCCGAAAAAAGAGGAGTGCGTGTGGGAACTAGATCCACTTGTAACGGGCATTAATAAGCCCGATGTTGATAATACCTCCGCCGATGATGTAGGCGGATGGTATATTAATGAAGACTTAGATTTGGCGTATTTCTCTGTATTTGCCTCTGATTCAGTGCCGTCAGACACTAGTACCGAAGTGGATGACGATCTCTGGTCGGCAATGGATGCTTTGACATCATTGCATGTACCAGTGAAGTCGTCCTTCGAAACGCACCAAGATGCCAGCGATGCGCAAGAATCAATATTCATGGTTCCAGCAAGACGGAAAGGCCAAAGACCAATTCTTTTCGGACGAATTGAATCCGAACCGATGACCCATGAAGAATCAGAAGGCGAGCAAGAATCCCCTCAATTCGGTCATTATGAGCCAAGGCACTCAGGATGATGAAAAGCATGGGGTATGATCTGACAAGCGGACCAGGGTTGAACTTCGGCAAAGGAAGGAGAACGCTACTCCGATCTTTTGTACCGAAAGGGAAAACCCCTGATTATTATCATCAGACTCGCAGGGGGTTGGGCTATGTGTCAACTCCGATCCTATCAGCTTCTGAGTCTGAAGAGTCATTATGCCATGATTACTCATCGGGCACGTCATCGTGGGAGTCAGATGTTAGTGTCGGCAACATCTTCAGAGAACTTTCAGTGAATATGGTTTCAACAAGCCACCTGGAAGACGGAGATGAAGAAATGATCCAATCTGATACAGATCTTTGGATCAAACACTTAAACAATCTTTGGGATACCCACTTTGAACAACGCGAGCCACCCACAGACGATAAGGTTGTTCAGATCAATCTAGGAGATGAGGCTAATCTTAAGCCCATCTTCATAAGCGACGGCCTGTCACCTTCTGAGAAAAAGCATCTAATATCTCTTGTATAAGAATATATAGACGTCTTCGCCTGGAATTATGAGGATATGCCCGGACTTGATCCTCGAGTGGCTATGCACCGCCTCAACATTAATACGGACAAAAAGCCCGTCAAACAACAACAGCGACGATTCCGTCCAGAAATGATGGAGGCAATTCAATCAGAAGTCAGAAAGCTTATACACTCTGGCTTCATTAGGGAAGAACAACATCCTGATTGGGTAGCCAACATCGTCCCCGTTGCTAAAAAGAACGGGAAGATCCGAATCTGCATCGATTTTCGTGATCTAAACGAGGCCTGTCCCAAGGATGATTCCCATTGCCAATCACAGATGTCATGATTGACAACACAAGTAGATTCGAGCGAATGTCCTTCATGGATGGATTCTCAGGATACAATCAAATCAAAATGTATCCTGATGATGAAAAGCATACCTCTTTCAGGATACCACTGGGGGTATACTGCTACACCGTCATGCCCCTCGGACTGAAGAATGCAGGGGCAACATATCAAAGGGCCATGAATGCCATTTTCCATCAGCATATGCGCAAAACGGTGGAATGCTATGTTGACGACATCGCAGTAAAAAGCCGCGCTAAAGGTGATCATGTAACTGATCTAAAGGTTGTCTTCGACATCATGCGAGCCCATCAATTGAAGATGAACCCCACCAAGTCCTTCCTGAGGGTGGCCAGTGAAAAATTCCTAGGGTTTGTAGTGACCTCTACGGGGATTCATTTGGACCCAGAAAAGGTTCGCGCTATCCAAGAGATGCAACCTCCGAGAAGCCTCAAGGAGCTCAGGGGATTGCAAGAACGATTGGCGTACATCCGAAGGTTTATCTCAAATCTATCCGGAAGATGCCAACCCTTTTCCAAATTAATGAAGAAAGGTGTTTCATTCATTTGGGATAGCGCTTGCCAGCAAGCATTTGAGGAAATTAAACAGTAACTCACACAACCGCCAGTCCTTGCAGCTCCGGTGTCTGGAAAACCTTTCCTGATATACGTTCGAGCGATGGATCATTCTTTAGGAGCTCTACTAGCTCAGAATGATGATCAAGGACGAGAGCAAGCAATCTACTATTTGAGTAGAACAATGATCGGAGCCGAACATCGGTATAACCCGGTCGAGAAGGAATGTTTGGCATTGGTGTTTGCTATTCAAAAAATGCGGCACTATGTGGTAGGCCAGACAATAAACGTTATATCAAAAGTCAACCCCTTGAGGTTACTTATGACAAAGCCTTCATCATTGAACGGCCGGCTGGCAAAATGGGCCATATTGCTATCCCAATATGAAATGCACTTTTACCACAAAAAGATGTGAAGGGACAAGCGGTGGCAGATTTCCTGGCTGAGCATCCAGATCCGAGAGCAACCAAACTTTACGAGGATCTCCCAGACGAGGTTGTTGAAGCCTGCCAGACTCAGGCATCCTTCGAAGGACAAGTATGGCAACTTTTCTTTGACGGTGCATCGAGAACGAGCCCAAAAGGACATATAGTGGCAGGAGTAGGAGTAATACTCGTCTCCCCACAGAACTATGTGATTCCTCGAGCTGTCTCATTAACCGAACCTTGCTCCAACAATGTAGCGGAGTACAACGCCCTCTTGATTGGGATGCAACTCGCCGATGAGATTGGCGTTAAAAATCTCGAGGCATATGGTGACTCTAAGCTCATCGTCAGCCAAGTTCGCGGGGAGTACGAAGTCAGACATGAAGACCTAGTACCCTATTATAACGCAACTGTCCACATGGCTGAAAGGTTCACCAACTTTTACATTGACCATGTGCCACGCAAGCAAAATGCGCATGCAGATGCACTAGCGTCTCTCGCTGCCTCTTTAGCTCTACCAGCTGGAACAGTGGAGAAGATATTTGTCCACAGCCATGACCTGTATTGCCCGAGAATTGCTCTTGAGGACTACCAGGAGCCGACAAAAAATTGTCAAGGCAAGGAAGTTCTCGAGTCGTCAACTGGTCCAGAGTCTAGAGACTGGCGATTCCCCTATATTGATTACGTCTTGTATGGCATCCTGCCTGAGGACACCAAAGAAGCGGATGCCATTCGAAGGAAAGCCCCCAAATTCTACTATAATGCGATTACGCGAACATTGTATCATCGATCGCATGATGGGGTCTTACTCCGCGGCCTTTCACCAAAAGAGGCACAGGAGGTATTGAAAGAAGCCCACGACGGCATGTGTGGAGCCCATCAACCTGGCCCAAAACTCGCATACCGACTCCAAAGGTTGGGATATTATTGGCCTAAGATGATCGCTGACGCCATCACTTATGCCAAAAGATGTCACGCCTGCCAAGTACATGGCGATTTCATCCATCAAGCACCAGGATACCTTCACTCTACGACCTCTACCTGGCCATTTGAGATGTGGGGGATGGATGTAGTTGGCCCTATCAGCCCGCCATCATCAAAGGGACATCGATTTATTTTGGCAATAACCGATTACTTCTCCAAATGGGCTGAGGCCGTTCCCTTAAAGGAGGTAAAGTCATCAGACGTGATCAAATTCATCAAACATCATGTCATTTACCGTTTTGGTGTACCTCGGCGAATTGTCCATGACAATGGACCCCAGTTCGTCAGTCAGGCTTTCCAGAGGTTCTGCGCTAAGTTCAGAATCCAGAGTGTGTCCTCAACGGCATACTATCCTGCCGCTAATGGTCTCGCAGAAGCTTTCAACAAGACCATTGACAAGATTCTCAAGAAATTCGTCTCGAAAAGTCAACGTGACTGGGACGACAAGCTAGGTGAATGCTTATGGGCCTATCGCACAACTGTGCGAACCCCAACTAAAGCTACGCCATTTTCTTTGGTATATGGGTGTGAAGCCGTGCTTCCACTGGAAATCCAAATTCCATCTCTACGCGTCGCATTGATAGCAGAGATGACAAATGAAGAGAAGCATCGACAACGACTCCAAGAATTGAAAGCCTTAGATGACAAACGTCTGCAGGCGAAACAACAAATCGAGCTTTACCAAGCCCGGATTACCAGAGCCTTCAACAAGAAAGTCAAAGTGCGAACTTTCAAGAAAGGCGATCTTGTCTTAGCTGTCAGAAGACCTATGGTGATGACACATAAGACAAAAGGAAAATTCCAGCCCAAATGGGAAGGACCATTTGTAGTAGAGTCAGTCTACTCAAATGGATCATATCGCCTCATAACCTCAAATGGCGATACACTCATGATGCCGATCAATGGCAGATTCTTGAGGAAGTACTATCCTTAATAGTACTCCTCCACCGATCAAGTTAAAAGTACACCTCTGATCAAAACAAGAAGAGCTTCTTCATTAACATCCGACGCCTCCGACGGTTAAACAGAAGAAAATGTTGGCTTTTAAGCCCAACATAAGTCTTCGACAACTCATCATGCTGAGAGGAATAGCATGGCTAGCCCAACTCAAACGGTAGTTGGTAAAGGCACCTCAAATCCGTTGACAGCTGAGGGTTTGCTAAAAACCCTGGGTTCTAATGTTCCCATCTTCATTAATATCCGACGCCTCCGACGGTTAAGGATAGAGGAAAATGTTGGCCTTTAAGCCCAACATAAGTCTTCGACAACTCATCATGCTGAGGGGAATAGCATGGCTAGCCCAACTCAAACGGTAGTTGGTAAAGGCACCTCAAATCCGTTGATAGCTGAGGGTTTGCTAAAAACCCTGGGTTCTAATGTTCCCATCTTCATTAACATCCGACGCCTCCGATGGCTAAGGACAGAGGAAAATGTTGGCTTCTAAGCCCAACATAAGTCTTCGACAACTCATCATGCTGAGGGGAATAGCATGGCTAGCCCAACTCAAACGGTAGTTGGTAAAGGCACCTCAAATCCGTTGATAGCTGAGGATTTGCTAAAAATCCTAAGTGGATGTAATTCCACCCTCTCCTCCAAAATCCCTTACTAATTCTCATACACAGAATGGTAGGTCTACAAAATACAGTCATTGCTAAGTTAACACTATACCTCTGGTAATGAAAATTTTCAATACTCCCTATCGAGTACAAACTTTACTTGTCAACTCTATATGGAGTAGCAAACCTTCAAATTTGCCAAGTTAATACTATACCTCTGGCACTCCAAACTTCACTTGTCAATTCTCATCAATAGAATGGCAGGCCCTCAAATTGCTCATATCGCAAGTCCAATACTGTTAAGTTAACATTACACCTCTAACAGTAATCAAGTTACTGCCAAGTTCAATATTAAACCTCTGACAGTCATATTCCCTCAGACTTCCAAATCGAAGCTGAAATGAACGATGATAAGTTTAATACTACACCTCTATCTTCCAAGTCATTACTAAGTTCAACAATACACTTAAGGCCATGACTTTCCCTCGGACTTCCTTGTTAAAGTCGAGATGACCAATGCCAAGTTCAAAATTACACCTCTAGCATTACCCTCACTGCCAAGTTAAACATCACACCTATGACAGTGACACTTTCAGTTTTCCCAAATGTAAGCTGAAATGCTTCTGAGTTAAGTTAATATCACACCTCTGACTCACATCCTTGTCAAGTTAATACTACACTTCTGACGAGACTACGTTCAACCCGTTAAGTTAATATCACACCTCTAACGGTAAAAACTTTCCTAGATCCCCCGCGAATCTAGTCTAACTTGTTATTCTCGTTAACAGAACAACAAGTCTACCTAAAAATATTGTTAGGTTAACATTACACCATTGACAGTGTTTTTCATTAACTCCCCAGCTGATCTTAATTAAGTTAATCCCAAACCTCTGATAAAAGTTCATCCTCTCTGGGGTACAAATTCAACTTGTCATTCTCCGTTATAGAGTGGCAGGTCCACAAAAATTATCCCTTGTCAAGTTAATATCACACCTCTGACAGCATTGTTGGATTCCTGAAATAGGATCTCTCCCTACAAAATTTGACTCGTTAAGATTATCATCATAGTTTTGATAAGTCAAAGATTCTTTACTTCTATTCGTCTGACTTTCAATACAAAAAGGGAGTTCAAGACAATAGAAGGAGACAAAAAAGGAAATGTGTCACTTTTATTTATATCCAACATATGAAAGTGATACAAAACGCTCTATTATTCAATAAGATTGAGTGTTACAGATAAATGAGTATAAAGAAGTCCCTTTCTCTCTCAAAGGTTGCACTCACTACTTGAAGCTGCTCACAACTCTAAGTACAAGATGTTTGGAAGGGAGCCAAAGTAGAAATTGAACGCTGCGGCGACGACCGGAAGCTGGTTGCATCACGATGCATGATGTAAACATCGAAGAAGCCTCTGGTTGACCGAGAACAATGGTGTTTCTTGAGGTCGAAAGGCAGCTGAATCTTCTGATTCCACCTGACCATCCGAAGCAACGGGGTATGATCCTTCGTTGATGAACATCTCCACCACCAGAAAGTCATCCAATGAGCATGGAGTTTTCATCGATGTCACTTCTGGGGTAGGTGAAGGGAGATTCCAAGGACATACCCACCACTATATCCCCCGCCATACTCACTCTGACCATGCCATGCCAAGAAGCATGACTGGTGCATTGAATCCAAAGAGATCTTGGCGAGGGTTAGGGCCCATGACTTCTTCTCCTGTGGTTGACCATCGACCAAGTTCACTGGCCGATATATTCTCCCAGGGACCCAGCGAATATGAAAAGGGATGATTAAGCCTACCTGAAAAAAGCAAAAGTTAGGAGATCTGAAACTTAGTACATTTCAACAAGAAAGACTGAGTGACAGACGCAGCTATTGCGGAAAGCTTCAGACGCAGGAATGACCCGCGCAGTGAGCCAAACTCCTGCGGTGGCAGAAACAGACGCGATCAAAACTGTGATACACACAAAAGTCGAATGCAGTCTGGTTTTGCACCCGCGTCTAAGGTTCGAGACGCGAAAATTGCCATCTCCCTGTTTGATGAACAGGGGTTGCAAAATTAGGCCTGGAACTTTTGATCTAAGTCAACAGACTCAGACGCGAGCTCTGTATGTAAAGCCCACGGTCCAGGAACAAAGGTCCATTTTACTCGCGTCCAGAAGAATTTTGAGTCAGAGTTTTCTGAATGGCGCAATTCCCAAAAGGTGAGCGCACCAGCCAGACTTCAGAAGAAGGTCAAGAAAATTAATCTCTTTAAGAGATAGCAAAGCTACAACTCAGTGAGGGCTGGAAATTTCATGGCAGACCAGGAAGTCATACCCGCAGCAATCCCCGTTAAAGGTTAAACTTTCTGCATCAAGGCGCGGACGTAAAAGGTGCTCAAGGAGCGCTTCTCGATCTTGAAATCACTTGACAGTGATAATCTTCTGGAGAGATTATGCAGAAGCGTGAAAGCTCTGGGTCATCATCGTCCATGGAGGCAAGCCCCAGGTAAAGACCTTGAAGGGAGAAGGTGAAAACTCTCAGAGCACTCGCTCTCAAAGGAAAGCAGTCTAAGTAATGAACTGCTAAAAGGAGAAGCTGAGCCCTATTTATAGGCAACCCATAGAGCCTGTAATCAATGGCTCACTAATCAGAACCGTCGGCTTTAATTCCCGCATGCATGTCAAAGCCCAATAACGGGCCGACACGTGGACTATCGCTTCGGGAAGCATCGAAGACGCGAGTCTCCAACCGCCAGTGCCGGTCTGGCATTTAAAGGCATTAATGCCTAAGCCCAATGAAGGGCTGACGCGTGGACTGCCGCGTCGGGAAACGTTGGATGATACGAGTCCCAATCGTCAACATCGAATGGGCATTTAAAGATCCAACAAAATCTTTATGACAAGCTGCATGTAACGCCTGGGAAGTCGCACCAAATGCAGGCCCGAGAGCCGCGTCCAGGAACTGGCGTCCCCTTTGCGAATACGAAAATGGCGTCCTTTTTCATTCCAGCCAAGAGAACTGCAGCCGCGTCTCTCAGAGCGATTCAAAGCTGCATCCCTTCACAGGAAAAGGGACCCCTTCTGGGGTCGCGCTTGGAAATCACATAAAAGTGGAAAGCTGCGTCCTGAGACTTGTGTCCTCAACGGAGAAGGCCCATGGCATTCACAAGTTCTTGAAGCTGCGTCTACATGGCGAAATGATAATGGTGTTCCTATCATAAACTTAATATAATTTGAGTTTGCACCAGGTCAAGGACTCAGTGTCGCATCCTCATATCTATGCGTCAGTTTTGAGGAGCATAAGACCGCGTCTTCACGGCATCCTGAATTCTGTACTTGGGCAGAGTTAAGGGCTGTGGCTAGGGAGCCGCACCCAAAGCTGCGTCCTTCGCGCCAACTCGAACCGCGTCTCAAGGGACGGGTCAGAGTCGCGTTTCTCAGGATCGCGTCTCCCTATAAATCAGAGACGCGTTCCTCCCAAGAACCTAGTTCTACCTAAGTTCATTATTCACAGCCAGTCAAGGATCACAGCCAAAGACTGCCGCTAAGAAATTGGATTCGTCTACAGTGGAACAATGAAGATGGAGCAAAATTTCAAAAGACTTTTATTATTTGAGCCAAAAATGATAAAAGTGATACAAACACTCTTAATGAATTGAGTGTGCTGTCCCTAAAAAAAGGGGGGATACTAATAATCTTGATTAGCCAAAGAACGGATTTGTTCTCAGAGGCGTGTATCTCGTGCTGACGTGCTTTCTCAGCCTCCATGAGAGCCTGGACCCGCAGCTCCTCCTCGGACAAAAATCTCCTCGCAGCCAGCTGCGCTCGTAGGGATTCCAACTTGGAGGAATGAGTGGAGAGGTCTTCTTCAACCTGCGTCTTGACAGCTTCCAGCTCTTTCAGCTTCTTCCGGGCAGTGGCAAGCTTCTGCTCATTGATTGCAATCAAGACTTCTGCTTTAGCTATGGTGGCCCGAGCAGTGATAATAACCTGCTCTGCGCTCTGCATGACGAGTTCAGATTCCCTTGAATCGCTAATCAGCCTTTGATGGTCAGCCTGAAAATGTTGGAGATGGTGGGTCTCTTCAGCTATCCTTTCCTCCATCTCCTTTCGCTCTCGTTCTTGAGCAGCAAGAAACCTAGTCAGGATTGCCCGGGCCTCGAACTGAGCCAGCGTCTTCCAAAGACTTAAGCTCTTTCAGATCACTCCCCAACTGCTCCACCAGCAGCAGACACGCCCTAGCCTGTGAAGGACCTCCAGTATGACTGATGTTTTCAATCAAATTCTCAAGAAGCATTCGGGACAAATTCGAAAGAACTGGCCCCAGAGAGGATGAGATCAATACACGATCGCATGGAAGTAAAGAACTGTTGCACCATTTGACGTGTCAGTTCTTCCATGATATCACCAGCCGAGGAGAATTCCGCTGATGTGCTCCCAGATCCCCTTTCTATCACAGGGCGAGGGATAGGAATCAACTCATCCCGTGCAGGAGTAGGATCAACAACAGGTGCGGCAGAAACCGAGATGGTCACAGATACGTCTGGCGCAGTCATTGTCGTAGCAGCCTCCATGGCGACTGGAGTAGCAGCGAACCTGACTTCTTCGGAACCCTCGGTCGAGGGTTGAATTGTACTGCCGCTGGGTCGACGCTGTCTGCCAAGTCCTTGCCTGAGCTTCCTCAGCACTCTCTGCAAATCACCAAAACATCAGTCATGACAATAAAAGGAAAATATTTAAAGCGTCAATATTTTCTTACCAAGCTGAGGGTCCGAAGACGGCAGATCCCTGGGCAAATCTTGCAAGGTTGAGGTCTCCCCGACCTCAATAATTGCCCTCTCTTGAGGCATCTCAGCAGCAGCCTCAACACCCTCCTGCTGGGCCAGCTCCTGTATCATCTCCTCGATATGGGAGGAAGTCGCAGCCTCGCTGTCCGCGGCCAACCCTGCAGCATAAAGGGAAAACGTCAGAACCTGTTCCCCAGTTAAAAAGGGAAACCGGGTCAACAAGACGATAAGAGTACCTTCTGCAGGAGCAGTTGCCGCTTGTGATAACGCTATCACAGGGTCGTACCTGTGTATTTCTTCCTCCGAGATATGTGAGAATTTGCTCAGATCAGGAAGAG
The DNA here is from genome assembly GCA_038442645.1 of Agave tequilana. Lineage (NCBI taxonomy): Eukaryota > Viridiplantae > Streptophyta > Magnoliopsida > Asparagales > Asparagaceae > Agave > Agave tequilana. Next base: position 113,209 of record JAVJIF010010158.1, on the reverse strand, counting down.
CGGGTTCATCGCCAAAATCGACTTCATCGCCTGAATCGTATTCGTCCTCTCCGGACGATGAAGACGATAGTTCAACGCGAGAAGCCTCGACAATTGAGGCCTTACCACCAAATACCCCAGTAGTAGGACTAGGGTCAACTACTCGCGAGCTGGAGATTAATACACCAGGAGACCCAGGCTGTTGTGCCTCATCTCTCCTTTCATGAGCCGAAGAAGACCCTGGTTGAGTTGAGACCCCCGGAATCTCAACATCATCCCTGCCCATCAGGGCAACCTCGAGCTGCTCGGCCTCATCAGTTGCGATGGGTTCATCAGCAAGCTCTCCTTCTTCTAAAATTACGGAGCCCCGGCTGCGCAATCTACGAGAACGAACAAGGGGGGCCTCCTCCTCCTCCGCTTCTTCCCTCTGCTCTTCAACGCCGGAAGGGACGGTCTCTTTAGCCGCCAAGTCTTTCCTGGCCTTCTTCGGGGCAGGCTCAGCCGTGGAAGTAGAAGAAGGCTCAGCTTGGAGAGTAATGCTATGAGGACGTTTATGCACCGTCTGTCGACGCCTTCTGGCATACTGCTCCCTGGGTGCTACCGCCCTCGGTTCTCCCTGTGTTTCCCCTCTGGCCTCCCTCTGAGCCGCCCGATATTCATCGAGGCCTCGCGAGCGCTTGTTGGACACCACCTTCTCCTCATAGGACGCATTAATGCTCTTAATGCATGAACGCTCCATTGAGTAGCCAGGCATCTTGCTAGCCTGGAAGTACCAGGTGCAGAAGCTAAGACTTGCGTAACAGTTTGGCGTCTTATGAGGTAAGCGAAAAAAAGCATGTGTCCCCCCAGCTACGCTGTAATACCAAGCCCGAGCACCTTCAAACAGATTTTCACTGAAGGCAAGCTGAGCGTTAGGGTTACCGACATATAGTTGGTCATAGCCGAACTGTCGGGCGAAACGATTCGGCATATAAGGCTCGATCGTGCACGAATTCCCTTGCCGGAAGAGCAGATACCCGGGCCGGATATTGATAAGCCACCAGAAGACTCCCGATGGCAGCCTCGTGAAGTCGTCCGGACCCACAATGTCGGCGAACTTATCCCCATAAACAGCATCTGTAATCTCGGGGAAGCAACGGTTGAGATGATAATTTGAAGCGTTCAGAATACACTTCAGAACGTAGAACATGTAGTTGTTGGACCAGCTCGAACTCTCCAACCGCTGCACAAAAGGGACAAATCCCTCGCATCGGGACACTGGCGTCATCAGTGAGGGGCAGTGCATCACGTACCAAGCCATTAAGTACGTGTAGGGAAGCTCGATCCGAGGGTTAGAGGTCTTCACTCTCGGCCTTCCCTCTGAATCGACCTCCGGTTTACCTTGAGAGTCGACGATGGCCTCCACCCTGCACAGGCTCTGAGTCAGGGCCCGCAACCCGCTTTGGATACCGGCTACCATTGCCGGAAGGAGAGCTATGGATCTACCATAGGCTAGCAGCACCGCCGGATACACCACGTCAGCAACAATCACCTCATGCGGCAGTGTCGACACTACACAGCGCTTCAACCACAACATGAGGAAACTCGCCAGCAGTGCCCGGTTAGAAATGGGGATCTGGGCCTGGTGATGGAAACTTTTGAAAACCGTGTCAGTTTGAAAGTATCTTCGTTCGACTCTGTGGTATAAACTCACAGAGGCGTCGATCCTCTCGGCGATTTCTTCGTCAGAGCTGGGAGCCAGACTGGTCACTGAGTGGTCTTTCTCAGTAATACCATTAAACAAGTAGCTCGCCCAAGACAACTGCTTAACTCCCCTAGCCCTCCAGGAAGTTATTTGGCCGCAGATGTGAAAATGACACAGCACCTCCCAGTAGGTCTCATATACACGAGGGCACTCTTTCTTCAAGAGATGAAGCTCCTCAGAGGTGGGGACGTATTCCTCATAAGGAGCATCTCCCATTACCAGCCCCGAGACTTAATATAATTCATGCAGGGCAAGCCCCTTTTCTCCAACCGGGGTGAAGAACGTCCCCGTCAAAGGGTCGTAGTGCTCCAGGATCCCAAAGAAATTTTGGGAATTCTGTGGGATGCCATATTGCACAGCCCTGACTGCTTGGTACAGTCCCACCTGGTCCAATAGACCTCCAAGCTCAGTGAGGACAAAGCTCACCATCTTGCCCCACCAGTACTTGTCAGTGGAATGAACCCATCCGAGCGGGCGGAAGTCAGTGGGAAAATCACCCCCTACCTTCATGAATTGATTAATAAAGGTAGTGCTGAGTTGAGGGGTTTCCCCTACTGGGTAATCAGACCTGAGCAGTCCAGGAAACAGGCTAAAAACTTCCCTTCCATGACCAGCAGTGTGTACCTTCTTGGCGCTCAAGATGCCGAGAGAGACATTGGAGACAGGTCGGGCAAGGTCCCATTCCATTGACCGAGGGACAGACATGTGCTGAAGATAGGATAGAGGGTACATTCTCTCCATATTTGGAAGAAAGAATTTCCTACCCCCTATCTGGCGGAGCCACTTGTAATCGCCATCATGTAAGACATAACCACCCTCGCCAATATTGTCCCCAAAGAAGAAGACGGGTTTCTTCAATGGAATGCGCGAATCCGTCTTAAACTCTGCGTCGGTCATAAGTTCTCGGAATGTCGCCATGTCGACCTTGGAGAGCCTCTCCCTTCGCTCCCTCGGCTTGTCGGCGGTCATAGGAGCAGTCCTTTGCAACACGAAGGTTAAGTTGCGATCAGCACCACCTACGTGCCCGAAGTGACACTTCTTGGAGAGAGGGTCGGAGGAATATCGCACTGCAAAAAGAAAACGACATTTGATCAGAAATCTGAAAGGAAATGATTAAGTGTCTCCAACTCAAACGCAGAAGTAAACTCAGACGTGGAAATCATCAAAATCTGCGTCTGGACCCGAAGATCGCAAGGTTATCATGGAGCCTGCGTTTTGAAAATCCAAGACTTATGAAAAATCTCTAAGTACTTGGACTCAGACGCAAGATTCATGAGGACCAGCGTCTGGTTTCACAAGACGCAAGAGTCATAAGAAATCTGCGTCCGAATCTTTCATACTTAGAAACATTCTAAGTGTTGAATCCGAAACGCAAGGCTTACTGAGGCCCTGTGTTCAACAAGCAGACGCAGATTCAAGCAGATCAAACCTGCGCCTCGTTTATCAACTCAAGGGCCGCGTCTGAAGATCAGACATGGGCTCGAGCCCGCGTTGGCGGGTCAATTTTAAAAGAGGAGTCCAAGAGTTCAAAGAACTCTTTTAATGGTGAAAATCAAGTCCGATGGCTTTATACCTGAAATAGGGGCTTCCTGCATGGAGGAACCGCCCCTTGAGTCTCAGCGACGACCGCCCGTGAAGATGAAGTAGTTTGCTTGGCCTTTGGTGCCATTGCGAATCAAAGATCTGGTGTTAGATGAAGTAAAGAGAACAAAAGAAGTTCCTTTCTCAAAACCCTAACAAATGCACACGAAGACGAAGGAGAGTCTAATGATGACTCTTGAAAGACTGTTGCCTTTTATAGGCACGGTGATTCGCAAAGATACGCGGCGCTTGGCTCGACGCCCAATTACCACCTGACGCGTGGACAGCGTATTAAATGCAGCGTGAAGTTCGCACGCCAAAAAGAGGATGTCCCCTCAATACAACAGGACACGTGGCAACATACTCATGGCACGGATTCGCATCCAACAGTCGTGTCTTCATCCCAAGAGACGCGTCCCTTCGATGGACGTACCTGTTCGACCTGACCAAAGTCGCGTCTACCTCATGGAGTAATAGTTGCGTTGTCATCCCAAAAGCAGTATCACCCCTGCGTTCACAGAACTGGCGTGTGGTCCTTGCTTCTGCAATTCAGTTCAAAAGCACACTGGCACCAGCAGACGACTGCCCACCTCTGGTTTAAAGTACACCAACGATAAACTCAAAGCACTGGGAGAGTTTAGACTGTGTATCTAGACACTCACCACGATCATTTCTGGCGGCTTCAAAGGGTTCCACAGTACACTCACGAAGATCATAGTCCGACAAGATCAAGCTCAGAGCATTGTCAGTCCAACCACGAGAAGGGCGAATTCAGCTAGAGTCCAAAGTATTTCGAAATCCGTCCCAGCCAACTGCGGAATATCGAAAACTTTGGAGGGGGTTCTGTAGGCTGTCTAAAAATCATTAAAGACAAGTCATCAAAAGCAGAGTCCCAAACTCCAGACGTAGGGATAGTCTCAGCCAGCATTGCAGCATTAGGCGCAAGGGTCGAAACCCGCGTCTCAGCAGCATTAGGCGCGAGGGTCGAAACCTGCGTCTCAGCAGCACCAAGGCGCGAGGGTCGAAACCCGCGTCTCAGCAGCATTAGGCGCGAGGGTCGAAACCCGCGTCTCAACAGTACCAAGGCGCGAGGGTCGAAACCCGCGACTCAGCAGCACCAAGGCGCGTGGGTCGACACCCGCGTCTCAGCCAGCACTGCAGCACCAAGGCGCGTGGGTTGACACCCGCGTCTCAGTTGTAACCGTCCCGGTTATAGGGTCAATCACGGCCCACATAACGGGGAAAGTTAACCCCCATTATGGAGTATTTTTAGGAGGCACGTTCGCTCCTGAAACCTCTATAAATAGCCCCGTTGCTATGGAGAAGGGGTCGGATTTTTTGAGAGAAGAACTCTGAGAGAAAAGAGCTTGACTTTAGAGCTTCCACAGAGGAGGAAAGAGAGTCCAACCCTTCAGATAACTTGCTGCGTACAAGTTAATCTTTGCCTACAATCTCTTGGTCGATAGAGCTGTGTTACTCCATCCGCCAACCGAAGAGAAGATCCCCAAAAGTTCCTGACGTTCACCCGGTCAACGGAAAACAAGATTCACTTTCCACTGCCACTTGAAGAACCCAGCACTAAACAAAGGGGAGATTCAAGACTCAATATCTTCCCTCCCTTATAATCGGAGCAGTAGTCCATTGTAATCTTTCAACTGATTCAAGGAAACTTTACTTCGAATTCTTCTACTCCGATCTTGTTTGGTACGGAGTAGAAGAATTCGAAGTAAAGTTTCCTTGAATCAGTTGAAAGATTACAACGGACTACTGCTCCGACTATAAGGGAGGGAAGATACGTCCGAGCAATGGATCATTCTCTAGGAGCTTTACTAGCCCAGAACAATGATCAAGGACACGAGCAAGCAATCTATTATTTGAGTAGAACCATGATCGGGGCCGAACATCGATACAACCCGATCGAGAAGGAATGTTTGGCATTGGTGTTCGCCGTTCAAAAATGCGACACTATTCGGTAGGCCAAAGTATAAACGTCATATCAAAGGTTAACCCTTTGAGGCTACTCATGACAAAGCCATCGTCGTTAAACGGCCGATTGGCAAAATGGGCCATACTGCTATCCCAATCTGAAATGCGCTTTTTACCATAAAAAGCCGTGAAGGGACAAGCGGTGGCGGATTTCCTGGCTGAACATCCAGATCCAAGGGTAACCGAACTTTACGAGGATCTCCCAGACGAGGTCGCTGAAGTTTGCCTAACCCAGACATCTTTTGAAAGACAAGTGTGGCAACTTTTCTTCGACGGTGCATCGAGAACAGGCCCGAAAGGACATATCATAGTAGGAGTGGGGGTAGTACTCATCTCCCCATAGAACTATGTGATTCCTCGATCTGTCTCATTAACCGAGTCTTGTTCCAACAATGTAGCGGAGTACAATGCCCTTTTGATTGGAATGCAACTCGCCGATGAGATTGGCGTTAAAAATCTCGAGGCATATGGTGACTCTAAACTTATCATCAACTAAGTTCGCGGGGAGTATGAAGTCAGACATGAAGATCTAGTACCCTATTACAATGCAACTGTCCACATGGCTGAGAGGTTCTGTAACGCCCCGATCCTGGCGGATACGGAGACGTCACTGCAACGTATATACGCAAGTCAGAAGTACCTTCACGTATACACGCTAAGCATCAGTACAGGCAAGAATAAGAGTACGGAAGCAAGTGGTGCATTATACATTCCAACAATAGGGTACAATTACAGAGTTATCACCAGAGGTGATAAATATTACAATAATATTACATCACTTGACAGGCGCAAAGGCGAGAGTACATAAGATGTACATATATGAACAGTACGAAAGGGGCTCACGAGGTAACCAGAAACGTCACGAGTCAACAGGTGGAACGAGGGCAGGACTGGAGCTACACTGGTCTGACCGCTCCACGGAAATGAGCTTGGTCCTCAGCAAGGGAATCCTCTAGCTCCAAGCTCCAGGACCTGGACATGAGAATCCAGGGGAGTCAGATGAAACTCCCCAGGCGAGTGATATCACGAAAGCCAAATGGCAAGTAGGGGTAGACACATGTGAAACAGTAAATCTGGATTATAAGCATGACAAACATGTTGTAGATATAAGTATGCAGGAATAAAAGGACTGCAGTAGGTGACATCCATGATATAACAAGATAAGCAGTAAAATAGATAGGGCAATACTAGTTATCTCCTAAACTAATTATAAAACCGATAAAACAGAATAAAAGCCGATTACGAGTAAATCCAATTGTACAAGTCTAGGTCATGGCTCTATGAGGTTAGTACTTCGAAGGAATAATCCAAACAAGGAAACCCTCATCCATATACCTTTTCCTCATGTTACCGTAACCTGAACGCGTACAGCTCGAGTTACAAAACAATACGACGGAAACATATTAGAATATTATTATTATTAGGCCGTCTAAGTTGTAGGTTTTAGTATGCGTCCCATTACACATACTTCTACTTACAACTTATAGAGCAAGTTATTTGGAGACTGATGTAGTTCGATGAATCATGTTCTGGATGGGACCCGTACATGCCCGGGACAACGGTTCAGGAGTATCCGGTGCTGAGCCGGAACGTACCGCTAGGTACCGGGACTTATGGACGCCCGAACAGGAATAGAGTATCGCAGATCCCATAGAAATAGGCCTAGGGCGTGTGCATACTCGGCATGAAAATCAGGAGTAGGGGTGCCAGTACACCCCACGGAATCCCTGGTGGCCGCCAGGAGATCCCTCAAGTAAGTGGCCATGCATGACTCGATAAGACCACCTTGAACATGATTAATCAGGGCCCATCAGTTTCCCCCAAACCGGTGCAAGTTGTCTAATTATAATAATAATAAGCAGGACATGATACATAACAGGAATCAAGAATAGACATGAGGTAGCCCTGCAGATTCAAGAGGTGGCCCCCACCACGTGTGTGATGTGGCACTTTGTTCTGAGGGGATGGATTCTAGAGGTGGCCCTCACCGATTCAAGAGGTGGCCCCCACCGGGTATGGTGTGGCACTTTGTTCCATGTGGCACTTAGTTCCATTCAGGACTTGACAGGAACAGGAGTCAGTAATTAGGTAGTAGCACGATAGGTGCCAGGTGATAACATATTAGACAAGTATATGACAGGTTGTTCCTGGCAAGTGGTAGAGTAATAGTTGAGTAACGTCAAGTGGAGTTGAGCAACTGAGTAATAGTTGAGGAATTAGAGGCTTGAGAGTGAGACGCGGGAGTCGCGTCGCAGGAATAGCAGACGCGGGAATCACAAGCGTGGGAATCGCGTCGCAGGAATAGCAGGCGCGGGATTCAAAAACGCGGGGTTTAAGACCCGTGTTCAAGTCAAGACGCGAAGAGAACTTGGACGCGAGTGAAAACTCTGCGTTACGACAAAATGAATAGAATACAGACGCGGGCATAGGATTCGCGTCTCAGAGAAAAGGCGCGTCTCAGGGAAGAGGCGCGTCTCAAGAAATCAAGCTGCGTTTCAAGGGGTTAGTCGACTTATGATCTAGGCAAGTCGACTTAATGCTGTAAAACAGTGAGCAGAGACAGTTCTTAAAGTTATGGTTTGTTTGATATGCAATTACAAGTTATTCAAGTCTTAGCGAGGAAGAACACTCGCATAAGAAGGCAAGAGGTTAGCGAGAATACTCGCCTAATAAAATCTTTGCCGCGTCCAACGAAGGGAAGTTCGGCCCCAATCCAAAAGGAGGGTACCGACCCTAAGTCTTGTCAACGGAGGAGAAAAGCACGGCCCCCAATCCAAAAGGAGTTGGCCGGCCTCAAGGTGATGGAGAGGTGATGGTTGCGGTTTGGTAAAGGTGAAGGCTTTGGTGGTGGTTTGAAGTTTGTGGTAGGTTTAATGGAGTTGAAGGAGGAAGAAGATGAAGGTATGAGGTTGTAGTGGTGGTGGTTTATATGAAGATGAGGGAGGAAGAGGATAAAGGCTTCTCTTGGTGGAGGTTATGGTTTTGGAGAAGTGAAGTGAAAGAATGAAGGAAAAAGGAGAAGGAAAGGTATTTATAGGATTTGGATTATGAAGGTGGTGCAATTAAACAAAGGTGAGGGGGGTTTTTGCAAGATTTGAGGGGGATTTGATGTCTCTTGGCCACATGGCCGGTTGTGGTGATGTAGAGAAAGGAGAGGGGTGTCTTGGAAATGACAATTGGAAGAGGGGCATTTAATGAGAGCATTAAAGGAGGGTAAAGTGGTGTTGCACACCATATAAGATAGAAAACAACCAAGGTGGAGATTCTTGCGTTTCCCACATGAAACGCAGCCCTCTCCCCCTCTCTTGATCAGCCATAATGATGAGAGGGGAGTGGGTGCCTTGGAAATGATGTCTTGGAAAGGAAGCATTTAATGAAGAGAGAGAAAAAGGGTAAAGGAATGAATCATAATGATGTGCACTACATTCAAGGCAAAAGAGACAAGGAGGGGCTTGCGTTTCCTTCTCTCAAAACGCAGCCCTCACTCGCGTTTAAGCCAAAAGGGCTAAACGCGGGAATTAAGCCGCGTTTAGAGAAGCTGCGTTTGGTGGAGGAGAGAGAAAGTTATGATAATTGATGGGATTTGATCTGAAGTGCATTAAATGCGGAATGAGGAGGATCTTCACAATAAATGCAGAATCCCAGGTTGGTGAGATCCGCGTTTGGTGAAGGAAAGAGAAATGGGAAAAGACAGTAGAATATATATGGGGCAATCTTCTCGGTATCTGGGAAAATACTGGAAAGGCCCAAAAATAAAGTAATCCGGAAAGTCTCCCAAAAATTCCCAAAAATCATAAATATTATAAAATGATTTTTGGTGAAATCGGTTTTCAAAGATTCAATCTCATTTTCAAGATAAAAATCATAAGGTCAACCGTCAATCTCGGTATATGCCGGATTGGCCGGGTTTTCAATAAAATCTGATAATTCCCAGAAAATGTATTTAGATAGAAAATATGATTTTAAGAAATAATGTCTAAAGGCACATTTAGAAATTCTAAACTATTTGTAAATTAAAAATCCGGGAATCAGTCAACGGTACGGGCCGACACCGGTTTGAAGATTTTCAACTAAATCCAGGAAAATTCCAGAAAATCATATAAAATCAAGAATATTGGAAAACGATGTTTAAAACTGAAATCGGTCAAATCGGAATACCAGAATGTCCAAACCGAGCAATACTCTGGGATCGGGCCTTCGGTTCAAACTAAGGTTGACTCCGAATCCACGAATCCAAATCTAAGACAAAACAATCATATAAAGAATTCTTAATACAAAACGAATACAAGAAATAAATCGAAAAATACGGTCGAGAAATCTGAATACGCAACTAAGTACGTATTCCGGAAACGGGGTGTTACAGGTTCATAAACTTTTACATCGACCATGTACCCCGCAGGCAAAATGCGCATGCAGATGGACTGGCGTCTCTCGCCGCCTCTTTAGCCCTTCCAGCTGGAGTAGTAGAGAAAATACTTATCCACAGCCACGACCTATATTACCCAAGAATCACTTCTGAAGATTACCAGAAACCGATAGGGAACTGTCAAGTCAAAGAAGCTCTTGAGTCATCAACCGGCCCAGAGCCTGGAGACTGGTATTCCCTTACATTGATTATGTCTTGTACGGCATCCTGCCTGATGATACCAAAGAAGCGGCTACCATTAGAAGGAAAGCCACCAAATTCTACTATAATGCGATTACGCGAACACTGTATCGTCGGTCGCATTACAGGATCTTGCTTCGTTGCCTATCACAAAAAGAGGCGCAGGAGGTATTGAAAGAAGCCCATGACGGCATGTGTGGAGCCCATCACCTGGCCCAAAACTTGGGGATCGACTCCAAAGGTTGGGATATTATTGGCCTAAGATGATCTCTGACGCCATCACTTATGCTAAAAGATGTCACGCCTGCCAAGTGCATGGTAATTTCATCCATGAAGCCTCAGGATACCTCCACTCGACAACTTCTACCTGGCCATTTGAGATGTGGGGCATGGACGTAGTTGGCCCTATCAGCCCACCATCATCAAAAGGACATCAGTTCATTTTAGCCATAACCGATTACTTCTCTAAATGGGCTGAAGCCATTCCTTTAAAGGAGGTAAAGTCATCTGATGTGATCAAATTCGTTAAACATCACGTCATCTACCGTTTTGGTGTACCTCGGCGAATCGTCCATGACAATGGACTCCAGTTCGTCAGTCAAGCTTTCCAGAGGTTCTGCACTAAGTTCAGAATTCAGAGTGTGTCCTCAACGGCACACTACCCCGCCGCTAATGGTGCAGAAGCTTTCAACAAGACCATTGGCAAGCTTCTCAAGAAATTCGTCTCGAAAAGTCAGCGTGACTGGGACGACAAGTTAGGTGAATGCTTATGGGCCTATCGCACAACTGTTCGAACCCCCAACTAAAACTACGCCGTTTTCTTTGGTATATGGGTGTGAAGCCGTGCTTCCACTAGAAATCTAAATTCCATCTCTACGCGTCGCCTTGACAGCAGAGATGACAAAGGAGGAGAAGCATCGACTGCGACTCCAAGAACTGGAAGCCTTAGATGATAAACGTCTACAGGCCCAACAACAAATCGAGCTCTACCAAGCCCGGATTACCAGAGCCTTCAACAAGAAAGTTAAGGCGCGAACTTTCAAGAAAGGTGACCTTGTCTTAGCCGTCAGAAGACCTATGGTGATGACACATAAGACAAAAGAAAAATTTCAGCCCAAATGGGAAGGACCATTTGTAGTAGAGTCAGTCTACTCAATTGGAGCATATCGCCTCATAACTTCAAATGGTGATACACTCATAATGCCGATCAACGGCAAATTCCTGAAGAAGTACTATCCTTAATAATACTTTTCCTCTGATCAAGTTAATATTACACCTCTGATCAAAGCTCCAGATCTAAGAAAAGTTTCTTTCCTTTACTAAGTCACATCACGATAGATCAGTGACAAGCTAATCGAGTACTAACTGCACCATGATGTATGATGTAAATATTGAGAAGAAACAAAAGGCGAAACTTGGGTTTTAGTATTGCTCTCTTCATTAACGTCCGACGCCTCTGGCGGCTAAGGACAATGTTGGCTTCTAAGCCCAACATAAGTCTTCGACAACTCATCATGCTGAGGGGAATAGCATGGCTAGCCCAACTCAAACGGTAGTTGGTAAAGGCACACCAAATCCGTTGATAGCTGAGGGTTTGCTAAAAATCCTAAGTGGTATTGGTCCCACTCTCTCCTCCAAAATCTCTTACCAATTCTCATACACAGAATGGTAGGTCCATAAAATACAGTCACTGCTACGTTAACATTATACCTCTGATAATGAAAAATCTCAATACTCCCTAGTAAGTGCAAACCTTACTTGTCTTAACTCTATATGGAGTAGCAAACCTTCAAATATGTCAAGTTAATACTACACCTCTGACATTTCAAATTTCACTTGTCAATTCTCATCAATAGAATGATAAGTCTTTAAAATTGCTTATATCACAAATTAATCACTATCAAGTTAAAATTACACCTCTGACATTTCAAATTCCACTTGTCAATTCTCATCAGTAGAACGACAGGTCCCCAAATTGCTCCTATCTCGAGTCAATTTCTGTCAAGTTAATACCACACCTCTGACAAATTACTGTTAAGTTTAACATTACACTTCTAACAGTGATTAAGTTGCTGCCAAGTTCAATATTAAACCTCTGACAGTCATTTTCCCTCAGACTTCCATATCGAAGCTGAAATGAGCGATGCTAAGTTTAACATTACACCTCTAGCGTCCAGGTCATTGTTAAGTTCAACAATACACCTATGGCCATGACTTTCCCTCGGACTTCCTTGTCAAAGTCGAGATGATCAATGCCAAGTTCAAAATTACACCTCTAGCATTACCTTCACTGTCAAGTTAAACATTACACCTATGATAGTGACACTTTCAGTTTTCCCAAATGAAGCTGAAAAACTCTTGGGTTAAGTTAATATCATACTTCTAACTCACTCCCTTGTCAAGTTAACATCACACTTCTGACAAGATTTAATTCAACCCGTTAAGTTAATATTACACCTCTAACGGTAAAGATTCACCGCGAGTCTAGTCTCATTAGTTATTCTTGTTAACAGAATAACAAGTCTACTTCGAATCATTGTTGGGTTAACATTACATCTCTAACAGTGTTTCCACTGACTCCTCAGCTGAGTTCTAGTCAAGTTAATACCAAACCTCTGATGAAAACTCATTTGTAATCCTCCCTGGGGGTACAAATTCCACTTGTCATTCTGATTTATAGATTGGTAGGTCCACAAGAATTGTCTTACTTCTGTCAAGTTAATATCACACCTCTGACAACATTGTTGAATTTCCTGAAACAGGATTTTTCCTACAAACTTTGACTCGTTAGGATTATTATCATATTTTTAGCAAGTCAAAGATCTTTTACTTCTATTCGTCTGATTTTCAATGCAAAAAGGGAATTCAAGACAATAGAAGAAGAAAACAAAAAGTGTCTCTTTTATTTATATCCAGACATATGAAAGTGATACAAGACGCTCTCTTATACAATAAGATTGAGTGTTACAATAAAGGAGTACAAAGAAGTCTCTCTCTCTCAGTAAAAGGTTGCACTCACTCCCTAAAGCAGTCTCACTACTCCAAATAGAAGATGTTTGAAAGAGCGCCAAAGAAGGGCTGAGCACTATTGTAACGATCGGATGCTGATTACATCATGATGCATGACGTAAACATCGAAGGAGTCTATCGTTGACTAAGAACAATGGTGTTTCTTGAGGCCGAAATGCAGTGAAGCCTTCTGATTCCACCCGACCAACTGGTATAGGTCATGACTCTTCGTTGATGAATATCTCTACCACCAGAAAGTCATCCAATGAGCATGGATTTTTCGTCGATGTCACTTCTGGGGTAAGATTGGTGAAGGGAGAATCCAAGACCTTACAGGTGACGTCCTCTTTCTAGTGACCTGCAAGAGGACCATACCCACCACCATACCCACTGTGACCATGATGAACCCGGGGGCATTGCCGGTGCATCATGTCCAATGAGGTCTAGACGGATGTCATCAGTCGCACAAATCCTCGTCGCCCATAAACAGGAGCCTTGACTTCTCCTCCAGTGATCGACCATCAACAAGTTCGCTGGCCAATATATTCTCCCACGGGCCTAGCAAATATGTAAAAGGCTGATTGAAGCTACCTGCAAGAAGTAAAAACTAGAAGGTTAGAATTCTGAAACAGAGAGACTGAAGAACAGACACGGCTATAGCTGTAAACTTCAGACGCAGGGATGACCCGCGTAGAAAGTCAAAATCCTGTTGCGACAGAAACAGACGCGATCGAAGTTGTGGATTTCAGATACACACAGATCTGAACGCGGTCTAGTGTTAGACCCACGTCTAAAATAAGAGACGCAAAGAAAATCAGACGCGAAAGTTGCCACATCCTTATTCGAGAAACAAGGGTTGCTACATCCAAGTCTAAAGCCCTTGGCCAGAATTAAAGTTCTTTTAAGTCAACGACCTCAAACGCGAGCTCTATATGCAAAGCTCGCGTCTCACAGTCTAGGTACAGAGTTCATCACACTTGCGTCCAAAGGACTTTGAGTTAGAGTTCATACTCAGTCAATTCACGCTTCATCAAGAAATCTAAAAGGCGTGACTTTCAAATAATGGGTACACCAGTCAGACCTCAAGAGAAGGTTGATTGAGGCAAAACCTGCACACAAAATACGGAATTTCAGAACTTAGAATGAAGATGTGCAAGTGCTCAATTCTTACCGCTATAGCAAGTGGCTATTGATTGATGCTAAACCTGCACAAAAAATACAGAATTATAGAACTTAGAATGAAGATGTGCAAGTGCTCAATTCTTCCGCGATAGCAAGTGGCTATGCGGGTCGTGATCCACAAGGAGGGTTTTGCGATAGAAGCGTTTACGTTCTTTATTGAAATCGTTATGAAAATAAAACGAAAGTTCTTCTTTGTTTTAAAGTTAAGAAAATGAAAAAAAGTTAATAGTTAAAGTTAAGAAGAATATGAGAGATGAAGAAGGTGGAAAGAAAAGATTATTTACAAAGAAGGGGAAAGAAAGCGACTATGTACAAATGAGTCTAAAAGAAAGAGTTGGAAGAAGTGGTGATCTATACTAAAGAAATAAAAGAAAAGAAAGAAAGGAGAGTGAAGAAATACTTACCTAGTTTGATTGATGACTTACTTGGAAACCTGTGCATGTTCTACCTTTGTTTAGGAGGCGTTCAACGCATAGATCATAAGCCCGACCTTAGTCCCCGTTCGCATTATATCATCAAGTCTAGCACAAGCATGAAGTGATACGTCTTGAGGAGGAGAACGTCTTCATGAACTATCGTTGGCACTCACACAACATCGTTATACTTGTACTTTGGAATTCACTTGTAAACTCAACAAAAACAAACGAGGTAAAGTAGAAGAGGAAGATGAAAACAAAAGAAAATGAAAGTAAACAAGAACATAAAAATGTTACCTTTTATTGCTTGAAACGATGGAAGAAAGGAGGAGGGTACATCGGTGTCACTCTCAACATATGCCTCTCTCTCTTACTTACATGAATCATCATCTAATGCTAAGCTTACATACACATTACAATTACATAATAAAGAAAAGAAAAACCTAAACTACAAATGAAAACTAGTCTAAATCCTAACTCTGCATGGTCGTCCAATTTTCAGCGCAAGTACAGGCCTTTTATAGGCAAAAACCCAATCTATAGGATCCCGGGGAGGTCGGGGGAGCAAACGCTCCCCCTAACTCCCCAACAAAGCCGCGGAAACGCGGCTTGGGCCGCGTTTCCGCTGCCAGGGTGTGGCCAGGTGGCCACACCCTGTTGTTGGGTTCCCTGGGATATCCTTCTGCATTTATCTTCAGTTGGTTTCTTCGTTTGGGTCCAGGATTCTGACGAAATGGCCTTGGATTCTTGGCTTTAATCGATCAATTCTGAGAGGATTATTCTCAACCGATTTTCAACCTCTTGATTTTGCCCTGATTCAGTGAGCTCGAATTAACTCTGATTTAATTCAGAATTTTGGTGGGCTTTGGGCTCATTTCTCTTCATCTCCTTAAAGATTGGGCCTGCAAATAAATTAAACAATTAATTAGGACAATGCAGGCTTTTATTCTATAATAAGTATGGACATATGATATTAAATATGCAATATTAGCGACCAATCACACCCCCATACCTATCTTTTGCTCATCCTCGAGCAAAACAACTAAACTATACTAAGGATTATTAGACCATTTTCGCAGGTCGCGCGATTGCACTGAGCATGTGCAACAAGCCGTTAAACCTCTAGGTTTCCCCTAGAGGACGAGTTTTGTCTCGTGAGGGTTTTCAGCGGATTGCACCCACAAAATCCATAAAGAAAGAGAAATAAAGAGTTAGTATTTTCGAAAGGCATTTTGAAAGAGAAAAATATTTGAAATATAATTGTAAGATCTAAGCAATCTATAAGTTATAGAAAGACTGAATTTTTCATTCCTAAACTTAGTCTCTATTCAAAAATTTGTTATCAATCAAGGTAAGGAGTTAAATTGTACTTCTCATCTAGTCTATTACTTTACCCTAAGTCATATGCACCTTGTGACTGTGAAAATTTTGACTAAGGGTTCATTAACTCTAACTCTTATGCCTTATTTATTTATACATATATATTTTTTTGGTGATATTATTCCTTAGTTCTATTAGGCTTTCTAATCTGCCCATGTAACGAGCCTTTAATCGATGACTCCCAAACCAAACGGTCTTAGGGCACCGGGTGAGAAGACACCCCAAGGACTTAAGGACTCGAGCAAACAAGGCAACAAAACTAAGGATTTTATTATATGAACCACTTTTAGGCGTGAATACTTATGTTTTATTAGGCACAAATACCCAGCTTAATCAGAGGATTTTATTTTTTTTCTTAAACTTATCTAATCATCTTTCGCATAAATACTAAGGCTTGCTTAGGCCAAAGAACCTAGCTAATCAATAATTAGATTTGTTTATCTTTTTTTTTTCAAACTTATCTAATTATCTTTCGCATAAATACTAAGGCTTGCTTAGGCCAAAGCACCTAGCTAATCAATAATTAGATTTGTTTATTTTTTTATATTTTTTTTAATAAGGCATAAGAATCTTTGTTTTTGAACCCTAAGTGTGTAAGTGTATGACGTGTGTATATTTCATCAAGGTAAAGATCAAGACTAAATTACTTTGACAAATTTTCTTCCTAACCCTAAAAATCAAACAAATAATCATATTTTGACCGAGTATAAGAAATCCGAATTTAGATTTTCCTATTCCTTAAAATTAACTTAATTTCTTACAAAAAATATGTCAAAATATTATTTTTATTTTCAAAAAGTTTTTAATAAAAAAGAAAACCTAAGCTATGTTAGACCCTCCCCCACACCTATCTCATGCATTGTCCTCAATGTATGAATTAATGCATAGATGCACGAAAAAGACGAAAGGGAAGGAAAATATTACCTTATGGTGGTGGTTCCGGTGGTGGTCTGATTGGTCCACGAAATGCGGCCCAATCGACTTTTCTTTGGGTTCGGAGGAACCCACCAGAAATTATTCTAATATAACCCACTAAAAAGATGTGTCCATAAAGGATTTTTATTAAGTATGTGACCCCATCTAATTTTCAAATTCCATAACAGATTTCAGAGTCAAATTTGTCAACCACCTCGTCCCAGAATGGAGTATGAAATGATAGAACGGTTAACTTGGACTCAGGAAGGACAGGAACTAATACCGACTCAGGAAGGTGACTTAAGTCAAGTAAAGGTTTAGGAGTCGAAATTGGTTCAAGAAGCGGGTCCAAGTCAAGAAGTTGAAACTCAAGTCCACATGTATTTTCTAACAATGGGATGTGACCTAATATGGGTGATTCCAGTTCAGGAATGATAGGTGGAGGAATCAAAACTGACTCTAAAATATTACTCAAGTTTGGTAACAAAACAGGAGTCAATATTGATTCAGAAAGTTGAACTGGATCACAGATTTGAGAATCTAGGTCACATATCTCATTGAGTTCAATATCAAAAAATTGAGAACTTGCCAATTTGTCAATAGGATTTTCAAAATTGTATAATTGGTCAAGTTCAATATGATCCTCAAAGATGGGGGATTCAATTTCATGATGAATAGGCATAGGATCCAACGTTGACTCGGGGAAATGATCGAAATCAGGTGAAGATACCGGAGTCATAATCGAATCAGGAAGTAGAATTGAATCACTCAGTTGGGGTTCAGGATCATATTCATTTTCAAGTTCTATTTCAGGAAAAGGATAACTTGCTAAACTGTCAATATCTTTTTCAAAATTTGGAGTTTGGGCAAGTTCAAATGGTTGTTCTGAAATGGAATCTTGATTTTCAAAACTACAGGACTCTTCGACTCTAACAGAATGGTTAGTGACTTCAGAACTGGTCCAACGGTGAGAATGTAGAGATTCGACCATCATATCTATGTCATGATTACGAGTGTTTTGAGCCTGAGTCATGGCTTCAAGCATCTTTTCATAGTTGATAGGTTCATTATTTTGATGAAAAGATGAAGAATTGTCTTGGAAGTGGTAGTGAAATTGTGAGTCCATCAGATTTTGGGATTTGTGTTTGGACTCACGCATACTCATTTAAAAATTGATGGTTTCCTATTTTGGACTGGTGGAACTGAGTATGAATCTTGAAAATATTGTGGACTAGGTGGAGAAGGAGGACAATTTGGTTGAAAATTGGACTCGGCGTAGATGAATCCCCACTGACTCTGTGAAGAGTTGAAATCGTTATGAAAATTATAGTCATACGATGGGGGACATGGGTTATATTGATTCGGATAAGACCAATCCGGCACACTAGGTTGGTTAAAGTCATGATATACCGGGTTGGTAATATCCGAAAAGGAGTTTGATGTGTAATATGGATTATTATTGAAGTTGAAAAAATTGTTATTATAGGCCATATCACACAATGGAATACAAACAAAAAGAAAGAAAAACAAACAAATAAACAAAGAAAGAAAAAGAAAAAATTCTAACCTAAGTTAGGGTAGACCTATGACCTAGACGACTCCTAACTGGTTAGACTGTCCACGGGAGGTCCAATGCAGACTTTGACCACAAGCTAATCAGCCAGGTTAGGGCAAGGTTGGTGGGAGGTTTTCGTCAAAGACGTTCCTTAATTAAATAACCACCAACCTTCGGGCTTTCGGCCCTTAATCCCTTTCCTAGACACTGATTTGACAAGAGTCAAATTCCAACACCTTTTCCCCTTAGGATAATCTCTTAATTGAGTCCGAGATGTCCCTAGGGCCAACGTCTACTCATTTTAAGTTAGGCTTGGGTTAGTGAGTGCTTGGAATCTGATTTTTGGGCTAAGGAAGGGTGATTAAATCCCCATCTTATCTTGTTAATGGGTGGTGCCCTTAAGATCAGTTTGTGCAAGTGTACAAGATATGTAAATAAGATTCACTCAAAGCGATAAAAATCAACCAAGAGATGAGTCCTATTCTACATGCAATACGAACGTACCTTACTCCAGCACTTTTTAACAGTAAAAATAAATGAATTGAAAAGACACGTGCCTAAAATGCAAACGTCTAATCAATTTTTTATCTTTGTCAACAAGTATTTTACTGTTGGTTTATTAGCAGGCTAATGTGATGGCATATAAGAAATAAAGTTTCAGAAAACTAAAATTTTGCAAAGCAAGCAGCCCTGCAAAAAGACATTTAGTAGTGCACTCTTCCTTGCTGCGGAAACGCGGCAAAAGCTGAGAAAACGCGGCAATTCAGAGGGTACTTGGTCTCTGTTTTCTAGAACAGAGGCCCAAGATAACTTATATGTTTCTGTAATCCTTTATTCCTGCTTTGCTTGCTCTATAGCTTGCAACAGAGAAGAAAATTCGTTTTAGTTCTAAAAAAAAATTTCAATAAAAAATTCAGATTTCAATAAAAACGTTACCCTCCCCGGCAACGGCGCCAAAATTAGATTGATGCTAAACCTGCACAAAAAATACGGAATTACAGAACTTAGAATGAAGATGTGCAAGTGCTCAATTCTTTCGCGATAGCAAGTGGCTATCCGGGTCGTGATCCACAAGGAGGGTTTTGCGATAGAAGCGTTTACGTTCTTTATTGAAATCGTTATGAAAATAAAACGAAAGTTCTTCTTTGTTTTTAAAGTTAAGAAAATGAAAAAGAGTTAATAGTTAAAGTTAAGAAGAATATGAGAGATGAAGAAGGTGGAAAGAAAAGACTATTTACAAAGAAGGGGAAAGAAAGCGACTATGTACAAATGAGTCTAAAAGAAAGAGTTGGAAGAAGTGGTGATCTATAATAAAGAAATAAAAGAAAAGAAAGAAAGGAGAGTGAAGAAATACTTACCTAGTTTGATTGATGACTTACTTGGAAACCTGTGCATGTTCTACCTTTGTTTAGGAGGCGTTCAATGCATAGATCATAAGCCCGAGCTCAGTCCCCGTTTGCATTATATCATCAAGTCTAGCACAAGCATGAAGTGATACGTCTTGAGGAGGAGAACGTCTTCATGAACTATCGTTGGCACTCACACAACATCATTATACTTGTGCTTTAGAATTCACTTGTAAACTCAACAAAAACAAACGAGGTAAAGTAGAAGAGGAAGACGAAAACAAAAGAAAATGAAAGTAAACAAGAACATAAAAATGTTACCTTTTATTGCTTGAAACGATGGAAGAAAGGAGGAGGGTACTGTTTGGGTAAAGGAAGTATAGTGTGAAGTATTTGCACAGATATTATGTAAAAGAGGGAAGGTTTAGAGTCAACCTTAGTGCTTGATCACTCCACAAATGTATTTCAAATGATTAATGTATCCTTTCCAATCTCCGTCATAGCATGGGCTATACCGAGTCGATTCTCAGGGAGAGCTTGCGATGGAAGCGTTACGGTTCGTAGTGAAGAAAGAAAACGAAGATTCTTCTTTGTCTTAAAAGAATGAATAAAACATGGAAAAAGAAATGAAAGAATCGGTGGATATGTTCATGATGGAAAATGAAAAAAAATCAAAACAAGATTGACTTTTGGATTAACACTAAAAAGAAAAGAAAACTTGTAAAAGATTTGAAGATGGAGAAAACCATGACTAGCTAACCTTACTACCTTGCTAAAAACTTACTAAACTCCGTGATGGTGAATGCGTGCCTCATGTTGATTCATCGGCAAAGATTTGTCTTGCGTGTTGGTCTAATTACTTTCCCACTTGAATGACGGGTGATCACTCTTGGACTTGTCTTGTAGACTCATAGATGTCATTGGCCTACAAGATAGACTTTCAATAATGGAATCAAAAGAGTGACACTCAAGGGATGCTAAGGAAGAAGATACAACATTCATTAATTGAAGTAAAGAAGTTGTACAACAAATAGCATATGTTTGGTGATCCATCTCCATGTTCCATCAAGGCACTTGTTCTAAAGACAAGGCTCTAAATGAGGCACACATGAATCATATGGAATTACAATAAGAACTTGCCAAGCAATGAAAGTAACCCATCAGAGAAGAGAAGACCATACAACTTGCAAGATTAAAGATAGCAATCACCCATGAGTTAGTAGTTAGCAAGGTTAGTGGTTAGCTAGTTCATGTTAGAAAAGTTAGCTACTAGCCATAAGAAAAGAAAAGCAAAGCATGAATTAAAGTGCAAGTAAAGTAAAGCTAGAATTAAAGAAAGCAAGTAAACTAGAAAATGCAAGAGAAGAGAGAAGAGAATGGATCAATCCTTGCTTCACAAGTTGTCACACCTTGGTATACACAAGCTTTCTCTCTCTTACAAACTCTCTCTTTACAGAATTTCTAGGGAGGAAGAAGATCTAGAGCACTACAAAAATCCTAGAGAGAAATCCTACAAAATGCAAGCATCTAATCTCTAATCTCTCCTCTCTCTTCCTCCATCTTTCATCTTCCATCTTCCATCTTCCATCTTTCATCCTCTTTTGCGAAGGCCCTGGTGGTGTATTTATAGGCTCAGAGAAGAAGGCTCCAGAATCAGGCAGGTGGAGAAAATCTCGGGCTCAACGGCCCTGTAACTGCCGCAGATCTGCGGCAGTTGCCGTGGAATTGCGGCAGTATTTTGGCCGTTGGGTACCAGATTTCTGTTGCGCGTTTGTTACGAGTTTGTTAGCCACGTGGACCTTCTGGAAGTCTGAGCTGGCGCATAGAATTCTCCAGATCCTGGGCTCAACCTTGGGCTCTCTTTTGGGCTTTGAATTAATCTCCTTTAATTCTTGATAATTAAAGAGATTTTGGGCCTTTTCTCTATTAGAATATAGACCTGCAAAAATAGAGAAGAAAAGATTAAAAATCACATTTTTATTGAATATATGCATGGTATGGATGTGGTAAAATATGCAAAATTGAATAACAATCAGGTACATCGGTGTCACTCTCAACATATGCCTCTCTCTTACTTACATGAATCATCATCTAATGCTAAGCTTACATACACATTACAATTACATAATAAAGAAAAGAAAAACCTAAACTACAAATGAAAACTAGTCTAAATCCTAACTCTGCATGGTCGTCCAATTTTCAGCACAAGTACAGGCCTTTTATAGGCAAAAACCCAATCTATAGGATCCCGGGGAGGTCGGGGGAGCAAACGCTCCCCCTAACTCCCCAACAAAGCCGCGGAAACGCGGCTTGGGCCGCGTTTCCGCGGCCAGGGTGTGGCCAGGTGGCCACACCCTGTTGGTGGGTTTCCCTGGGATATCCTTCTGCATTTATCTTCAGTTGGTTTCTTCGTTTGGGTCCAGGATTCTGATGAAATGGCCTTGGATTCTTGGCTTTAACCGATCGATTCTAAGAGGATTCTTCTCAACCGGTTTTCAACCTCTTGATTTTGCCCTGATTCAGTGAGCTCGAATTAACTCTGATTTAATTCAGAATTTTGGTGGGCTTTGGGCTCATTTCCCTTCATCTCCTTAAAGATTGGGCCTGCAAATAAATTAAACAATTAATTAGGACAATGCAGGCTTTTATTCTATAATAAGTATGGACATATGATATTAAATATGCAATATTAGCGACCAATCAGCTATGCGGGTCATGATCCACAAGGAGGGTTTTGCGATAGAAGCGTTTACGTTCTTTATTGAAATCCTTATGAAAACAAAACAAAGATTCTTCTTTGGTTAAAGTTAAGAAAATGAAAAAGAGTTAATAGTTAAAGTTAAGAAGAAAGTGGTAGAATAGAAAGTGGAGAAAAATTAGAAAACGATGAAAGCGATTATGTACAAATGAGTTGGGAAAGAAAGCGATTTTGAGGATATGGTGTTGGTGATTTAATTTACAAAAATAAAAGAAAACAAATAAAAACAATTACTTACCTTCTTTTCACCAAAAGCTTACCTTGAGTCTTTGCGACGATGTTACCTTGAATTGGAGGCAATCAGCGCATAGCCCATAAGAGTCGATTTTTGGTCTCTTCCACATTACATCATCAAGATACTCAAGCATGAAATGATACAGAGAGACTCACAATTCCATCGTCATGAGCTATCGGTGGCACTCACAAAAGTAAGGCTCTTTCGATGCTTTAGACTCACTTGGAAGACAGTTGTACCAAAAAGAAAAGTGAAGTAGAAAAGAAGAAGAAGAAAACTAAAAAGAAGTACATACGAAGAAAGAACATCGATTCGATTTCATAACGATCAAAGAAAAGAAATAAACCTTACACCATTGTCACTTTTAGCTCAAGCTTCATTCTTGTTTTTCGATGAAAGTCGATCTCCTCTGAATTACATAAATAAAAACTAAAATTACATGAACAAAAAAAACAAAAACCTAAACTAAGAAATGAAAAACTAGTCTAAACCCTAACTCTGCATGGTCGTCCATTTTTCAGCGCAAAGACTGCCTTTTTATAGGCAAAAACCCATCATTCAGGATCCCGGGGAGATCGGGGGAGCAAACGCTCCCCTAACTCCCCAACTTTGCTGCGAAATGCGGCTTTTGCCGCGTTTTCGCGGCCAGGGTGTGGCCAGGTGGCCACACCCTGTTGGTGGGTTGCCCTGGTTTCGCCCTCTGACTTTATCTGGAGTTGGTTTTTCAGTTTGAGTCCTAGATTCTGACGAAATGGCCTTGGATTCTTGGCTTTAACCGATCGATTCTGAGAGGATTCTTCTTAATCGGTTTTCAACCTCTTGATTTTGCCCTGATTTACTGAGTGCGAATTAATTCTGATTTAATTCAGAATTTTGGTGGGCTTTGGGCTCATTTCTCTTCATCTCCTTAAAGATTGGGCCTGCAAATAAATTAAACAATTAATTAGGACAATGCATGCTTTTATTCTATAATAAGTATGGACATATGATATTAAATATGCAACATTAGCGACCAATCACACCCCCATACCTATCTTTTGCTTGTCCTCGAGCAAAACAACTAAACTATACTAAGGATTATTAGACCACTTTCGCAGGTCACGCGATTGCACTGAGCATGTGCAACAAGCCGTTAAACCTCTAGGTTTCCCCTAGAGGACGAGTTTTGTCTCGTGAGGGTTTTCAGCGGATTACACCCACAAAATCCATAAAGAAAGGGAAATAAAGAGTTAGTATTTTCGAAAAGCATTTTGAAAGAGAAAAATATTTGAAATATAATTGTAAGATCTAAGCAATCTATAAGTTATAGGAAGACTGAATTTTTCATTCCTAAACTTAGTCTCTATTCAAAAATTTGTTATCAATCAAGGTAAGGAGTTAAATTGTACTTCTCATCTAGTCTATTACTTTACCCTAAGTCATATGCACCTTGTGACTGTGAAACTTTTGACTAAGGGTTCATTAACTCTAACTCTTATGCCTTATTTATATATATATATATATATATATATATATATATATATATATATATATATATATATAATATATATATTCTGTGGTATTATTCCTTAGTTTTATTAGGCTTTCTAATCTGCCTATGTAACGAGCCTTTAATCGATGACTCCCAAACCAAACGGTCTTAGGGCACCGGGTGAGAAAACACCCCAATGACTTAAGGACTCGAGCAAACAAGGCCACAAAACTAAGGATTTTATTATATGAACCACTTTTAGGCGTGAATACTTATGCTTTATTAGGCACAAATACCCAGCTTAATCAGAGGATTTTATATATATATTTTTTAAACTTATCTAATCATCTTTCGCATAAATACTAAGGCTTGCTTAGGCCAAAGCACCTAGCTAATCAATAATTAGATTTGTTTATCTTTTTTTTTCTTTTTTTCTTTTTTTTCAACTTATCTAATTATCTTTCGCATAAATACTAAGGCTTGCTTAGGCCAAAGCACCTAGCTAATCAATAATTAGATTTGTTTATTTTTATATATATATATATATATTTTTTATAAGGCATAAGAATCTTTGTTTTTGAACCCTAAGTGTGTAAGTGTATGAGTGTGCATATTTCATCCAGGTAAAGATCAAGACTAAATTACTTTGACAAATTTTCTTCCTAACCCTAAAAATCAAACAAATAATCATATTTTGACCAAGTATAAGAAATCCGAATTTAGATTTTCCTATTCCTTAAAATTAACTTAATTTCTTACAAAAAATATGTCAAAATATTATTTCTATTTTCAAAAAGTTTTTAATAAAAAAGAAAACCTAAGTTATGTTAGACCCTCCCCCACACCTATCTCATGCATTGTCCTCAATGTATGAATTAATGCATAGATGCATGAAACAGAAGAAAGGGAAGGAAAGTGTTACCTTAAGGTGGTTCCGGTGGTGGTCTGATTGGTCCACGAAACGCGGCCCAATCAACTTTTTGTGGGATTTGGAGGAACCCACCAGAAATTACTCTAATATAACCCACTAAAAAGATGTGTCCATAAAGGATTTTTATTAAGTATTTGACCCCATCTAATTTTCAAATTCCATAACTGATTTCAGAGTCAAATTTGTCAACCACCTCGTCCCAGA
This sequence comes from Agave tequilana, assembly GCA_038442645.1. Classification (NCBI taxonomy): domain Eukaryota; kingdom Viridiplantae; phylum Streptophyta; class Magnoliopsida; order Asparagales; family Asparagaceae; genus Agave; species Agave tequilana. The sequence goes on along the minus strand of JAVJIF010010158.1, from coordinate 87,911 downwards.
ATGGAGTGTGAAAAGATAGAATGATTGACTTGGACTCAGGAAGGACAGGAACTAATACCGACTCAGGAAGGTGACTTAAGTCAAGTAAAGGTTCAGGAGTCGAAATAAGTTCAGGAATTGGGTCCAAGTCAAGAAATTGAAACTCAAGTCCATAATTATTTTCCAACAATGGAATGTGACTTAATGTTGGTGATTCAAGTTCATGAATGATAGGTGGGGGAATCAAAACTGACTCGAAAATATTACTTAAGTTTGGTAATAAAACAGGAGTCAATATTGATTCAGAAAGTTGAACTGGATCACAGATTTGGGAATCTAGGTCACATATCTCATTGAGTTCAATATCAAAAAAAATGAGAACTTGCCAATTTATCAATGGGATTTTCAAGATTATAAAATTGGTCAAGTTCAATATGATCATCAAAGATGGGTGATTCAATTTCACGATGAATTGGCACAGGATCCAATGTTGACTCCGGAAAAAGATTGAAATCAGGTGTAGATACCGGAGTCATTATTGAATCAGGAAGTAAAATTGAATCACTAAGTTCTAGTTCATGATCATATTCATTTTCAAGTTCTATTTCAGGCAAGGGATAACTTGCCAAACTATCAATTTCATTTGGAGTTTGGGCAAGTTCAAATAGTTGTTCTGAAATGGAATCTTGATTTCCAAAACTACATGACTCTTCGGCTCTAACAGAATGGCTAGTGACATCAGAACTGGTCAAACGGTGAGAACGTAGAGATTCGACCATCATATCTATGTCACGATTTCTAGCATTTTGAGCATGAGTCATGGCTTCAAGCATCTTTTCATAATTGATGGATTCATTGTTTTGATGAAAAGATGAAGTGTTGTCTTGGAAGTGGTAGTGAAATTGTGAGTCCATCAGATCTTGTGATTGTTGTTTGGACTCACGCATACTCCTTTCCAAAATTGATGGTTTTCTATTTTGGACTGGTGGAACTGAGTATGACTCTTGGGGATATTGTGGACTAGGTGGATAAGGGGGACAAGTTGGTTGAAAATTATGCTCGGGGTAGGTGAATCCCCACTGACTCTGTGAAGAGTTGAAATCGTTATGGAAATTATAGTCATACGATAGGGGACATGGGTTATATTGATTCGGATAAGACCAATCCGGCACACTAGGTTAGTTAAAGTCATGATATGCCGGGTTGGTAATATCCGAAAGAGAGTTTGATGTGTAATATGGATTATTATTGAAGTTGAAAAAATTGTTATCATAGGCCATATCACACAATTGAATACAAACAAAAAGAAAGAAAAACAAACAAATAAACAAACAAAGAAAAAGAAAAAATTCTAACCTAAGTTAGGGTAGACCTATGACCTAGACGACTCCTAACTGGTTAGACTGTCCACGGAGGTCCAATGCAGACTTTGACCACAAGCTAATCAGCCAGGTCAGGGCAAGGTTGGTGGGAAGTTTTCCGTCAAAGACGTTCTTTAATTAAATAACCACCAACCTTCGGCGTTCGGCCCTTAATCCCTTTCCTAGACACTGATTTGATAAGAGTCAAATTCCAACACCTTTCCCCCTTAGGATAATCTCCTAATTGAGTCCGAGATGTCCCTAGGGCCAACGTCTACTCATTTTAAGTTAGGCTTGGGTTAGTGAGTGCTTGGAATCTGATTTTTGGGATAAGGAAGGGTGATTAAATCCCCACCTTATCTTGTTATGGGTTGGTGCCCTTAAAATTAATTTGTGCAAGTGTACAAGATATGTAAATAAGATTCACTCAAAGCGATAAAAATCAACCAAGAGATGAGTCCTATTCTAGATGCAATGCGAACGTACCTTGCTCCAGCACTCTTCAACAGTAAAAATAAATGAATTGAAAAGACACGTGCCTAAAAATGCAAACGTCTAATCAATTTTTTTAGCTTTTCAACAAACGTTTTACTGTTGATTATTAGCAGGCTTATGTGATGGCATATAAGAAAAAGTAAAGTTGCAGAAAACTAGAATTTGTAAAGCAAGCAGCCCTGCAAAAAAGACAGTTAGTAGTCCACTCTTTTTGCCGCGTTTTCGCGGCGTTGGCCGCGGATCCGCGGCAAAGCAGAGGGCACTTGGTCTCTGCTTTCTAGAGCAGAGGCCCAAGGCCACTTATATGTTACTGCAACTTTAATTTCCTGCTTTGCTTGCCCTTTAACTTGCAACAGAGAAGAAAGTTCGTTTTAGTTCTAAAAATTTTCAAGAAAAATCAGATTTCAATAAAAACAACGTTACCCACCCTAGCAACGGCGCCAAAATTTGATTGAGGCAAAACCTGCACACAAAATACGGAATTTCAGAACTTAGAATGAAGATGTGCAAGTGCTCAATTCTTACCGCTATAGCAAGTGGCTATGCGGGTCGTGATCCACAAGGAGGGTTTTGCGATAGAAGCGTTTACGTTCTTTATCGAAATCCTTATGAAAACAAAACGAAGATTCTTCTTTGGTTAAAGTTAAGAAAATGAAAAAGAGTTAATAGTTAAAGTTAAGAAGAAAGTGGTAGAATAGAAAGTGGAGAAAAATCAGAAAATGATGAAAGCGGTTATGTACAAATGAGTTGAGAAAGAAAGCGATTTTGAGGATATGGTGTTGGTGATTTAATTTACAGAAATAAAAGAAAACAAATAAAAACAATTACTTACCTTCTTTTCACCAAAAGCTTACCTTGAGTCTTTGCGACGATATTACCTTGAATTGGAGGCAATCAGCGCATAGCACATAAGAGTCAATTTTTGGTCTCTTCCACATTACATCATCAAGATACTCAAGCATGAAATGATACAGAGAGACTCACAATTCCATCGTCATGAGCTATCGGTGACACTCGCAAAAGCAAGGCTCTTTCGATGCTTTAGACTCACTTGGAAGACAGTTGTACCAAAAAGAAAAGTGAAATAGAAAAGAAGAAGAAGAAAACTAAAAAGAAGTACATACGAAGAAAGAACATCGATTCGATTTCATAACGATCAAAGAAAAGAAATAAACCTTACACCATTGTCACTTTTAGCTCAAGCTTCATTCTTGTTCTTCGATGAAAGTCGATCTCCTCTGAATTACATAAATAAAAACTAAAATTACATGAACAAGAAAAATAAAAACCTAAACTAAGAAATGAAAAACTAGTTAAACCCTAACTCTGCATGGTCGTCCATTTTTCAGCGCAAAGACTGCCTTTTTATAGGCAAAAACCCATCATTCAGGATCCCGGGGAGATCGGGGGAGCAAACGCTCCCCCTAACTCCCCAACTTTGCCGCGAAAACGCGATTTTTGTCGCGTTTCCGCGGCCAGGGTTTGGCCAGGTGGCCACACCCTGTTGGTGGGTTGCCCTGGTTTCGCCCTCTGACTTTATCTGGAGTTGGTTTTTCAGTTTGAGTCCCGGATTCTGACGAAATGGCCTTGGATTCTTGGCTTTAACCGATCGATTCTGAGAGGATTCTTCTCAACCGGTTTTCAACCTCTTGATTTTGTCCTGATTTACTGAGTGCGAATTAATTCTAATTTAATTCAGAATTTTGGTGGGCTTTGGGCTCATTTCTCTTCATCTCCTTAAAGATTGGGCCTGCAAATAAATTAAACAATTAATTAGAACAATGCAGGCTTTTATTCTATAATAAGTATGGATATATGATATTAAATATGCAACATTAGCGACCAATCAAAGGTCAAGAGAATGAATCTCTTCAAGGGACAGGAAAACTGAAACTCAGTGGGACTGAGTATTTCATGGTGACAAGTAGTTCCTACCCGCAGAAGAACCCTCTAGAGGTTGAACTTTATGCATCAAGGCACGAATATAAAAGGTACTCAGAGGGACGCTTTTTGATCTTGAAATCACTTGATAGTGGTAATCTTCAGGAAAGATTAAAAGAAAGCATGAAAGCTTTGAGTTTTCGCTGTCCATGGGGGCACATCCCATTGAAGGAAGAAGATTAAGTCAAGATGAGGACCCTCAGAGCGCCTGCTCTTAAGGGAAACAGTCTAAGCAACGGACTGTTAAGGGGGCGAAGCCTATTTATAGGCGAACCATAAGGCCTGTAGTTAATGGCGTAAAAATCAGAGCCATCAGCCTTAATTCCCACACGAATGTAGAAGCCCAATAAAGAGCTGACGCGTGGATGGCTGCTTCGGGAAACATCGGAGGACACGAGTCCCCAATCATCAACGCCGACTAGGCATTTAAAGATCTAACAAGATCTTTAAGACGAGCTGCATGTGACACTTAGGAGGTTGCGTCAGGCACAGATTCAAAGGTCGCGTCCTGAGATCTGCGTCTTTCATGAACCCGAAAAGCCGCGTTCCTTTCATTCCTTTCGAAAGGGCCGCGATCGCGTCTCTGAGAGTGATTCAGAGCCGCGTCTTCTCAGCGAACTCGATCCATTCAGAGGTTGCGTCTTGAGTTCGCATCAACCTGAAAGCTGCGTTCTAAAGCTTGCGTCCTCAATGACCAGAGAAGGTCTATGTCAGTCTCGAGGAGCCCGGAACTGCGTCTCCATTGTAAGATGAAAGTCGTGTCTTCATCATAAACTCAATACAATCTGGGTTTGCGTCTTATCAAGGGTCTAGAGACGCATCTCTACTGAGCCAGTGCCAAGTCCCCATCAATTAACTGAGATCCATGCGTCAGTTTTTGAGGAGCATAAGATCGCGTATCCACTGCATCCTGACAGAATCAAGGGCCGTGTCTATAGATCTGCGTCCTTTCATAAATATGAAGGTCGCGTCCCCTTTATGAAAGAACACAAATTCGCGTCTCAGAATAACGCCTTTTTGTCTTTAAGTCAGAGCTGCGTCCGTATCAAAAAGAAAGGTTCGCGCGTCTTCCCTGATGAGCCTAAACGACGTCTTCATTAATGAGTCAGAGTCGCGTCTCCCAGATTCCCGTCTCCACTATGAATGAGAGCCGCGTTTAGCTCAAGAACTCAGTTCAGCCTGAGTTTATTGTTCATGGCCGACTAAAGACTACGTTTTATAAACGGTCAAAGACTACGGTTATGAAAATTGAGTTCATCTACAGCGAGCAAAAAACTTGAAAGGATGAAGATGGAGCAAAATTTTGAAGACTTTTATTATTTGAGTCAAAAATGATAAAAGTAATACAGACACTCTTGACAAATAGAGTGTTAAAAAAACGTGAACCATACAAAAAGGAGAAGGAGGTTAATAATCTTGCTTCGCCAAAGGACGGATTTGTTCCCAGAGACGATGCATCTCGTGCTGACGTGCCTTCTCAGCCTCCACCAGAGCTTGGACTCGCAGCTCCTCCTCAGACAAAAATCTCTTCGCAGCCAGTTGCGCTTGAAGAGACTCCAATCTGGAGGAATGAGCAGAGAGGTTTTCTTCAACCTGTGTCTTGGTAGTTTTCAGCTCCTCCAGCCTTTTTCTAGCAGCGACAAGCTTCTGCTAATTGGTCTCGATCAAGGCTTGTGCCCTGGCGATAGTAGCTCGAGCAGTGGCAATAACCTGCTCTGTACTCTGTATGACGATTTCAGATTCCTTGGAATCGCCAATCAGCCTTTGATGGTCAGCTTGGAAATGCTGGAGATGGCGGGCCTCTTCAGCTATTTGTTCCTCCATCTCCTTTCGCTCATGTTCTTGAGCGATAAGAAGCTTGTTGAGAGTTATCCGAGCCTCCTCTACTGAGCCAGCATTCTCCAGAGTCTTAAGCCCCTTCAGGTGGCTCCCCAGCTGCTCCACCAGCATCAGGCATGCCCTAACCTGCGAAGGACTCCCAGTATGACCAATGTTCTCGATCTGATTTTCGAGAAGTATTTGGGCAAACTCGAAAGAGCTGCCCCCAGAAAGGATGAGGTCAACACAAGATCTCATGGAAGTAAAAAGTTGCTGTACCATTTGACGTGCCAACTCTTCCATCATGTCGTTAGCTGGAGATAACCCTGCTGATGTACTCCCGGACCCCCTTTCCATGACAGGGTGAGAGACGGGAATCAATTCATCTTGCGCAGGAGTGAGGCCGACGATAAGTTCGTCAGGTACTGAGGTAGTCACCGATACCTCCGGGATGGTTATTGTCGTAGCAGCCTCCACTGCAACGGAAGCAACAGTAAACCTTGCGGCATCGGGTTCCCCGGCCGAAGTTTGAACTGTACTATTGTTTTCCATTGATTTGTAAAAGGGGAAAACTTACAAAAAAGGATCGAGGAGCTAAATTACGAGTATTCTAAAAAGATTACAAGTAGATCTCCTCGGAGATTCTGGAGAAGTGTGCCGATAGGAGTCTGGTCAGCGCGCGACCACTTTGTCCCTTTGACGATGCGGTCGATAGGATTCCCTTCTCGCCTGGTTCGGGAAATCGGAGAACAGAAGGTTGGTAGAACCCTCTTGTTACTTCTCAAAATCGCCTCCACTTAGGAATTCCTTCTCGCCTGGTTCTGGAGATTCCTTGAGAAGAAGGTATTAGAGTATCAACACCCTGATTAGAGAAGCAGTTCTCTAAAGTCTCTAAATTATTGGAAGCATGAGAATAGATCTTTGTTTAGCCACTCTTTGCCTCTTGTGTGCGCTCTGCGTCTCTTCTCGTGAAGTCCCATGCGGTCCCTCTCTCCTTGTACCCCTGGAGGGCTATTTATAGGGAGAGTAGGGGTATAATTGCCCCCTGAAAATATGAAAACAGATTGAGTCAAATCTGTTTAAATCTAGAAAGTAGCCTTGCTGCGAGGCTAGAATCAGCTTCCGTGAAGCTAGAAGTAGCAGGTAGATCGATCTCCTGATCCGTGTTGATTCTTTTCATATAATTGAAAGATCTCCCTTGATCCTCTTACTCGTTTTAGGAGAGTCAAGAGATTATGGCAAGCAACTGCCAAATTTGATCTCAGATTTGATCTTGATTGGATTTGATCTTGATTCTGAATAGATTTGATCTCATCTGGAGATTTAATTGGTCAAAGGTTGACCATGACAGACCCGCAGCGGAGCACCCGCGTTGAGCTCGCAGCGGAGCTGGAGGGAGCATCTGGCGAAGTTAGAAGAAAGCTCTTCAGCGGAGCTAGATAACGTCTGTGGCGAAGCTACCGAACATCCTTCTGCGCGGTTGCTTGTGGCTTCGAGCGAAGCTAACTCTCTGCGGAGTTAACTGAGTACTTCAGACGAAGCTGTAAGTTAGCTTCCTGATGGAGCTTTGAACGGCTCCAAGGCGAAGTTGGGCAATCCTAGCCTCTCAGGCGAGGCTATCCCTTTGGGCTCATGTGATGCTAAGTATTGAGCTAACCTAACATCTTAGACCTGCTGAGGTCTGTTCAAAGAAAATTTGGGCTCACTGTCTGCTTCACTGGATCAGTAAAGTCCAAGTTGCTGCTTTGTCCCTCGGAGATGGGTGAAAACTGGTCGTCAGCTTGTCTGTCACTTGTCTTTTGTAAATGTCAACAAGTTTAGACTTTGTTCAGGCCAGTAAGAATCTTGTATTTTTTTAAAGTGTCAACAAGACCCCCTTCAAAGTTTTCGAAAGTCTGTAATGGCTCAGACTTCGAAATAGTTTGAATTGCTTTGATCGGTGGTATGTGAAGTACGAACGTCGCCATGATGGTTGAGTTCAGCTTCGCTTTTAATCCTGCTTTGGGATAGATTCGCCGAAGAATTGTGTAGATTCGTGGTTCTGGTAGCTTCGCGTCTGGATAGCTTCGTGTCTGGGCGGCTCCGCGTCCAAGCCTTTCGGAATAGGTTCGCTTTAGAACATCTTTCCTTTTCCGAAGTTGAAATAACTTCTCTTGCATTAACTAGGGAGATCATTCCTCCCTTGCGCATTTCCAAGGGAGTCTATTCCCTTTCTCAAGGCTCAATAAATGTCTTAAATTCGCCCGCGCTTCTATGCTTGAAGCCGTAGCGGTGCGCTCAGACCATGAGGCCTATAAATAGGACACTTGAGGTCCTCTGCTGAGAAGCGGTTTGTTCATGACTTATCTTGGTTATGAACTAGTGGGGGTGCCCACTCTGATCATTAACCGGCCAAGAACTGGTCAGTCTCGGTCATCCAGAGATTTTACCAATGAACCAATACTTTAGGGAGTTTGTCTCCCTTAATTTGGCTTTAACAGCTGTCTTAGGGATTGATTTTCCTTGTTCTTTATTTTGCATCTGACTGATCTGCAGAGAAGGGCTTCAGCCCTGTTTCCCAGCTTCCTGGCGAAGCTATCATTTGAACAAAGAAAGATCATTGCATGCTTGCTTGCTAAATTCGCCACATAGGCAAGAATTGGGACTTAGTCTCTTCAAAGTCGAGCCAGTCTTGCCATATAGGTCGAGTCAGTCTGGCTTAGCCATATAGGTGAGGCTAAGACTTGGCTTATGCTGAGCTAGCCCATCATCACTGTGCAGACGAGATTATCCTTTGCTTAACTGAATCTGAAATCCATTCTGCAACTGAATCGGATATAAATTGCTTCACCCCAAAGAATTTGACTTAGCATTTCACTTTTGCAGCTTTTCCTTTGACTTACTGCTAACTTATTTCCAGTTTGGGTTGCAGTGAGCTATGTTCGCCAGTCTTTTGTTTTGATGAAAGATACCAGAAAGTTGCCTCTTGCTTTTCCAGTTGAAACTTTAATCCTAAGCAGGAGGAACAAACTGGGGCAGCTGATGCGTGTTCCCAGAAGAGGTTAGTAGTCGCTTATCCGAGATGATCCACTTCGAGGCGGGGCTGGTAGTCGCTTATCCGAGATGATCCACTTCGGGAAAGCGGACGTCACCTGTAAGGTCTTGGATCCTTCCATTGCCAATTTTCGTCAAAGAAGATCCAGCCTTCTGGTGGCAATCGATCCTTCGCCAATTTTCATCAAAGAAGATCCAGCTCCTTGATGGCAAAATCTGCCATTATGCGAAGGATTATAACCTTATGCAAGAGGAAGGCCTTTCGTGTCCAGTTGGTTAGGCTTGGAAGTAGACAGGACCACTTGTATGCCTTTTGAGCAAATGATTCTATTGTACGAAACACAACCTTGATGTAGTAGTATCAATGTACCTTCCCTTTTAAATCAATAAAAGTTCAGTTTTAGCTTATCTGATTTGCTTCTCCTTCTTTTCCATTTGAAGTGGACCGACGGAGCTAAACTTCATGCGAAGTTAAAGACAGGATCCCATCTGAACCAGGAACGAGCTTCCAGCGAAGCTAGCATGAATTATCTGCGAAGCTGTGTTTTTAACTGAGCTAAGGCATGTTTTTCGACGAAGTTATTCATGCGTCGCGCGAAGTCAGCACCAGCGGAGTTAGCCCTTAGTGGGGCTGAATCAGCGCTTCTCGGGAAGACGCTTTAGGCTCCATTTCAAATTAATTTGAAACGACAGCCTGTGCTCTTTTTGAGGCGTCGTTTAGGCAATCATCAGCCTATAAAAGCCCGATCGGGCTTTGAAAGAGAAGACACTTCTCTTTGAATTTTCAGAGAACTTCTCTCTTCTTCCTCTTCTTCTTCGTTCAAGAATTCAAGAACCTTTTCAGTTCTTCAATGGCTCCCAAGAGACAAGCAGGAAAAGAAGTCGCAACCTTTACGATGGAGGGTCCTTCTCCTCCTCCGGTCATCGAACGACCGATCGCCGGTAGGGATCTTTTCCCTTTTGATTAGTGATTTTCATCTCTCTCTTAAAGCCGATTTCTGGCTATCTTTCGATGAACCCAGAATGATCAATCATGATCTCGTGATCATAGGGAGTTCAATTCCCTGAATTTCCCTTACTTTCTTGACTGGGAATCTTAGAACTGAAGGGTCCCTTCTTAAAGCTTCCAGGCGAAGCTATCCCTTAGGCGGTTCACATCCTGTTGAATGACAGGATGCGAGCTGGCCTTTGGAGTATAACTGAAAAGGACCTTAATGCCCTTAAAATAGTCTTTAGGCAATAATACCCTTCTGACGAAGTTAGCCCCTGGGGCTTTGTCGCATTCTGTTGTTCGAGGCTAAGCTTCCAGAGCGAAGCTAACACTTTGACATTTTCCTGCATCCTGCCTTCAAGTGGAGTGCAGAGTTACACTGCAGCTATGAAGCTAAGCTTCGGGGCGAAGCTATCATTAGGCCAGCTTCGCTCGGAGAGCGAGGCTATGCCTTAACAAAAGTTGCATTCTTGCTTTAGCCTTTGTTTGGCTGATAAACTAATCATAGTTTTTCTTTGTTCTTGTAGTGCACTACACTCCTGGTCCTCTGAACAGTCTCTTTGGCACAGCCAGGGGGCTAGATGGCAACGTCAGCCTGCAGTTTCAAGGGCAAGCTTCGCTGTTCAGCGAACGAAGCTCTCCTGCTCGGGATACGCTTATTCATGGTGGGGATCAACGCACCATGAGGAGCATCTTAACTACTGCTCCCCTTGAAGATTCTGACTGAAGAATCTATCGGAAGCCCGGCTTCATGTTCAAAGATGCAGCGCTAGACCATGATCGCCAACTGCTAGCCGGAGAAGGGCAGTGGATTTTCAAATTAGATGGTGAGAAGTTCTATCTCCCGTCTAGCAAGCGGCATTTTTCCTTGTCCTTCTTTCAATGCGTGACGAGGGCTCAGAAGATGCAGTGGCAAGTGAGTCAGACTACTGAATCCGTTCACGTAGGAAAGTTGATAATTCCCTCACCCGGTTATACAAGGACGGGTCCTCCTCGCTGCATATTGGGTCTCCACCCTGGGAATTATCTCCCAGACATCCCAGTGGGAGAAAATCCTGCGGTGGCTCAGACTTTTGAAAATTAGTTCTTTAAGGTTGGTGGCAATTATCCAGCCACTGATTTCAAGACTCCAGGGTGGATTCACCCTCCGAAGGCATGGTGGAGGTATTTGACTCTGTATGTCCTTACTCATTTTGAGGAGAATCTGGAGAGGCTGGGGCTTTATGAGGCCGTCAGGGCGACCTGTTATGGCATTCAGATGAGCATAGCGAACTTCTACGCCATCTTTGAGTTATACTGCCCGGCTACAGGGACCTTCTTCACCCCTGTTGGCAAATTGGGTATGGCTCTGCACGAGATGTGGGAAGTCTCTGCTCTGCCTTTGGGGTCTTTCCCGTATGAAGAATATTTTCCGTGTGAGGCGGAATTGGCGCTTTTGGAGAAGCAGGAGCCCGCATTATTTGAGACTTACCGGGAGTTGATGTGCCACTTGTACATTTGTTCCAGTATGCATGGGAGCCATAAGGGGGCTTCATGCAGTTTGAAGAGCTGGGGAAATTATTTGTTCCCTGACATGGAAAATACTCCTGAAGCGGCTCATTGTGAGTTGCTGAAGAGGACATCTTTCACCGGATGCAAGAGCATTCTCAAGGGGATCTAGTTCTGGAAGAAGATGACGGATCCGATGAGAAAGGTGATACTCTTCAAAGCTTCCACCACCAGGCTCGTCGACCGACGTCCCGGAAGGCACTTCTGTCTGGTTTCTTGACGGTCTGGTTGAAGAGATGCGTGGTGCCATCTTCTTCGGGCGATGTCATTCATCCGATTGTCTTGTTGCCTGCCGTTCGTCTAGTCCATGGTCGTTCCCTTGGACTTCTTCCAGCCATGGTGTGCTGTATTCAGAGAGGCCTTCGTGCATTGATGGAGGCATTCTGTAGGCCACCAACGACGAAGTGGGGAAAGGGGACTATTTTACCCTGCGACGGACCAAACCCCAGAATAGGTCTGCCATATACTTATTTGATGGTGTGGTTCGCCCTTCACTGTCCTTCCATGATCCAAGCTGGAGAGGAACCCCCAGAAGGTGTTCGAACGGCGCTTCTCCATCGATTCGAGGGATGTTCATGGTTGAAGAATTATGTGGCTGCGGTCCGTAAGCTACTGTGCCGCCATGACGTCTATAACCTTTTTCACTGCTTCCCCTATTTCGGGATGTGGGCTATGGTGAAGAATTCAAGGATGTGGGGGAAGGGCGGACGTCATTGAGCCGGGGAATCTTTGAGTGGCTGGTTAGCATTCGGCCCTCACATTTGTTGTACAGGAGCGGGGACACCTGCTACCTGGAGCCCTATGTTCCAAGTCGGTTTGCCCGTCAGTTTGGGTATGACCCTGTATGTGGGTAACCAAAATAAGCAGTCTGGCCTTCATGGGGAGACTTATCGATGGAGCTCGTGCCTGGCGGTTCTTCATTGCTGGCTGTACTGAGGCGCGACTGTGCATGCCGCTAAGGACTCCGAACCTTCTGACGACCCTTGGATTCTGGCAGTGGTATACAACCTCAAACTCCACACCCTCCAGATTTTGTATTAATTCCTCTGGTATGAAGTTAATTTCTCAGCGGCTGAAGCGGAAGGTCTCTGAGAAGAGCGAGGGTAAGAGGGTCCGCGTTCCAGGCCTCAGGGAATTCATTGCTGTCGATGATAGCGAAGCCTCGGATGCGGGAAGTCCTCGTTTTGAAGCGGATACGGGTGCTGAGGCTCCAGCAACTGCTTCTGGTGGGGTAGGCACGGACCCCATAGAACATGTTGATGTGGAAGAAGTGGAGGAAGAAGATCCTGACGTCCCCCTCAAGCAAAAGCGGGAAGGTGGATCTCGTAGGAAGAGGGTAGTAAAGAAGCCTCGTCGCTACGCTCCTACGGTTGTTGCAGAGGGCGAATTATCTGCAGCGCCTCCTCCTCCTGCCCCATTAGTCCTTAAGTTGTCGGCTTCTAGGCAGACTGCTGATAAAGCTGCTCCGGACCCGGGTAAGACCAGCTCCGTTCTTGTAAAATACTTCTTATGTGTTCCAGACAGCTCATTATTTACTTTATGATTCAGGAACTGAGACGGTGAAAAGCACGAGTGCTAAAGCTATCGGAGAACAAGGGGAGCATTATGATCCCTTGTTTACTTATAAGGAGGGTGATGAGGCTGGCTATTTCGCCGTCTCAGAAGAGTCCGGAGATGATGCGGCTGATGTAGGTCCTTCGGGCACTGGGACTTCGAAAGGAAGTACCGAAGCTTCTAGCTCCTTTGGGTGGACCACGGAGGGTTCGGCAAGTGAAGGTGGGCTGGCCATTCGTGTTGATTCCGCCAAAGATTTTCCAATGGAGCCCGTAGGGACTGATGCAGCCGTCAAGACGATTGAGGCGACATCATCTTTTGGTACTATTTTGACCTTTTGACTCCTGTTATTTGTTATGCCTTGCCTAAACAAAGTCTTGTTGTAGGTGTTCCGCCTCTAGGTGCATCGACTTCAAGAGAGCCCACCCGTCTTCCTGAGGGATCCAGGGGTGAAGTAAGTACTTCGACTGCGGCGGATGCTGCTGAGCTGGATGCTTTGTAACACGACCTGCCCTCCTATCAGCCATTGATTCCGCCAGTGCAGCCTATCTTGTCAGGCGCGGAGTTGAAGGTGATTACCAGTCCTACTTCTCTGACATTGGTGGTTGAGCCAGTTCTCCCGGAAATAGTCACTAGTCCTACCTCGGTTGTGGCTAGCTTGCTGGTCTCGATGAGGACTCCTCCGAGATCACCGATGACCTCTCATGTTGCTGCAGCCAGTGCTTCTACTATTCCTTCCACATTAGTGTCAATAAGGCCGGCGGAAACTCTGTCTTCAGGGGCTGCTTGTTTGCCAGGAGTGATTGAGGCCGAGAATGAATTTGTGGCTGAGTTAGTTGATAGCTTTTATAAGAGCTTGAAGCGATCCATTGCTCTGATCTTGAAGGGTTCGACTACCTCATTCTCTGCTTTAAAGGTGGTCCTCTCCCGAAGTATTGACAGCATCCGAGACTTTAGAGGGGATGACCAGGCCGCTGCATTGGAGCTTCTGGTGGACCGACTCGAGAGGGATGTAGACGAATGGCGCCGTCTTAGCCATTCAGATCTGGAGTCTTCAGTTAACGAGCAGCTTGCGCACCTCGTTGCTCAGATGCATGAGGCTCATCTCGCCACTCAGGAAGCTGCTAAGGCCATTACCTCTGATTTGAAGTCCTTGGAGACAAGGAAAGTAGAGCTCGGAGATGCCATAGACGCTTCTAGCAGTGCTCTTCTTGACGCTGAGGACAAAATTGAAAAGGCCAAGGAAATAATCCGGAAGGCTAATCTTCTTCTGTCCAAGGTTGAACCAGTGCGTCTTGAAGAAACTGTCCGGCTTGAGCAGCTTAAGGCTCAGAATGACGAACTTTTACGGCAAGAGTTAGCTCAGAGGGCAACCTTGATTGAAGTTGAAGCTCGCTTGGCCCAGACGGCGAGCTTTACTGAGGCCGAGTTAAGGTCGCAGGCGCTTATCAGGGCTGCTGAAGATAGGAAGACAAGGCTGGCCACTCTTGAAGGACGGATCAAGTCCTATGAAGCACCCTCATAGCTTGTAATCTATTTATTTATGTATCCCTCTTTTCGGAATCAATAAAAGTAATTTCGTTTTGACTCCCTGTTGTATTTCCAACTTGTTTTATCTTCTGAATTCTCGCTCTCAAGTTGTATTGCAGCCATTTGAGGAAATAACCCTTGCTGGACTAAAAGATGAGACCTGGCTACCTGCCGGTTCAGAGATCGCAATGACGTAACCGATTGAGAAGCAACCAAGCTCGAAATTTTATCGTATGATGACAAAGAAATAGTCCTTACCTGACTGAAAGATGAGACTTGGCTATCTGCCGGTTCAGAGGTCGCAGTGACGTAACCGATTGAGAAACCACTAAGCTCGAAATAGTCCTTGTCGGACTGAAATATGAGACTTGGCTATTTGCCGGTTCAGAGGTCGCAATGATGTAACCGATTGAGAAGCCACCAAGCTCAAAGTAGTCCTTGTCAGACTGAAAAATGAGACTTGGCTATCTGCCAGTTCAGAGGTCACAATGACGTAACCGATTGAGAAGCCACCAAGCTCAAAGTTTGGATGGAATCTGGAAGAAATTGTCAGAGGTATATTGTTAACGTGACAACCAGAAAAGTCCAGCAAAGACTGAGTGAGACTCAGGAACTTGCTGGGGAGCTAGGAAATGAATTCGATGGAAGATCATATGTCAGAGGTTTAATGTTAACATGACAAAAAGAACTTCGTAGAGATTCAGAAAGCAATTTGTCAGAGAAAAAAAAAGGAGATCACTGTCATAGGTTTAATGTTAACGTAACAGCGAATGAATGCCAGAGGTGTACTGTTAAACATAGCATGAAGGGGTCTCGTTCTCACGGGAAGAAACGAGGAATCACTGTCATAGGTTTAATGTTAACGTAACAGCGAAATGGATGCCAGAAGTATACTGTTATGTTGGCCTAGAGGCCTTCCACTCTAGTTTTGATGATGATTAACTCATGTAGTTATGTTTACTAATAATCTTGTGTTGTTTAAGTTTCAGATCATTAACCAAGATATTAGTTGGTAATTAGCTTCAACAGGGAGTTTGGAAGCTTTCACATGGTGATTCCAGTGCCCGAGCATCAAGATCATACCTTTGCACTCGGTGGATCACGTTTGGGATCGAGTCGGCTTGAAGATTGAAGATTGAAGATCGTCAAGAAGACTTAGGTATCCTAGTTTTAGTTTAGTGTGTTTAGATCCATTTGTAAAGATTAGATAGTTGACATGCTCAAGTTCACAACACACACAAGTTTTATGTTTTGGAATTGATTTTCATGAATAGATTGATCAAAACAAGTTTACTTTGTTTTTATGTATATTAGATGTGCTCTATATACATACATGCTTACATGACTTATACAAACTTAGTTTGACATACCTATTCATGTAGTTTTATGTTTTGGTATTTTTAACAAAACATTATTTTGAAATTAAAGACAAAAACTATGATATATATTTGTTTCTTATATATTGGACTTATGTCCATATGCAACATGCCTAAATAGTGTTTAAATATCATGTTTTTGTATTTCAATAAGTTTTAGGAAAAATCAGTTTTCCTATTGAAAAATACTGTTTGATAAAATACAAGTTTTAGTTTTGGTAAAACTTTCAAAACACAAAAATAGTTTGAATTGCTTGATATTTGAGTTGAAATTTTTATCACATGTTTATATATCAATGCAAAATATTAAAACTATTTTTGGAGATTTTTATATATTTACAAGATTTATTAAAATATTTTTAACATGATTTTCTGACCCAAAAATTGGCTGCCAGGCTTTGGCGGTCGACCGGGAAGGTCGACCGTAAGCCAGAGTCGGTCGACCGACGTGTACAGGTCTGTGCACGTCTGGCCAGGCAATGGGCCGGTCGACCGAGCGGTCGACCGGGTTTCCCCAACGGTCATATTTATGACCGTTGGCGGTCGACCGACCGGTCGACCGCAAGCCTGTCAGGCTGACAGATCATCCTAACGGCTAGTTTCTGGTTTTGGCCTATATAAACCCCATTTCTTTGAGATTTTGGCTAAGGTTTTTACAAGAGAAAAATTCTTGTTTCCCTAGTGTTTTATACAGTTTTCAAAAGTGTTTAAGTGCCAAAAAGATTCATTTATTTGTTTTAAAGAGTTTTGTTCATTTCAAAGAAAATTAGTTCTTGGGAATTTGTTTTTGATCTAAAACTTCTATATCCATTTGGTATTTTTCCCAAGAGATTTTCTTTGATCAAAACACTAGTTTTTCACACTTGAGCTTATCATTCTATCCTAGTCTATTAGGATCTTTGTTTGTGGAAAAAGAGAAGTGTTTGAGGTTGATTAAGCCTCCAAGTTGTAAACCCTCCTTGTTTTGTTGTATCCCTCTTTGATAGAGGTTGATCGGAGTGGTATTGGTTTGTATCCCTCTTCGGTAGAGGTGATTGAGTTTGGTTGTTTGGCTACGGGCCTATCCCTCTTCGGTAGAGGTGGATTGTGGTTGTATTGCCTCGGTGGCATTGTAAGGTTGAGAGAGGAGTTCGGTACTCCTTAGTGGATTAGAAATCCTTCTCGGTAAAGGCGGGGACGTAGAGCTAGAGGCTCGAACCTCGAAACATATCTTTGTGTTTGTGTTTGATCCATTGTCTCTTAACCCTCTCTCTTTATTTGTGTTGTGCATCATTCATATCATTCATATCTATTTGCTTGTGTTGTGCCTTGCATCATTCATATTGTTATATATCCATTATATGCTTGGCTTGTGTTTGTGTGCCTCACTTATACTTAACCACAAGAGCTTCATATAGCACCTCAACCCTTATCTAGGGGAATCAAGAGAAGTTAGTCCAGAGCCCTTCACGGGAAATTTGGTTACACTTGTTGGTTGTATTAAGTGTGTTACAAAATAATTTTTTGTTTCCGCATTTAGTTTCTAAATTAGCACTATCACCTATTCACCCCCCCCTCTAGGTGATTTTAATTGGTATCAGAGCCTACGCTCCTGATACTTAGGTTTAACAACCTAGGAGTGAGATCTTGGTTTGCTAATCTACCTTTTGCATTTGCATACATTTGTTTGCACACATTTAGTTTGCACATCCATGGACTTCATGACCCCACCTATGTTTGATGCTTCCAACATTGTTGTTTGGAAGACTAGGATGTCCATCTATTTACAAACCCTAGGCTTGCATGTTTATCTTGCCGCTACCAAGAAATGCTATCTTGGTAATAGCAATCATATAGGGGCTAATGCACAAGCCCTTGAGGCTATTAGAAGCACGCTTTCAAAAGAACATCTTATGCTTGTTTCTAACCTTGATTCCGCTTTTGTAGTGTGGAACAAGTTGACAACCACCTCCACCTCCAAGCCTCAATTGCCAATCCAACCAGAGAAATCTAGTGGAGAATCCGAGTCACAATGCTTAATGGTCCAAGGGAATAACTCCCTTGAGGTACATTCGGAATCTCAATTAGATTGTAGTTCTTCATGTGATGAGAATATTGATGCTAATGCTTTGAATGAAGAACTATCTATTGTGTGTGAAAAATTATTGAAAAAATATAATTTGTTGAAAAAGAAAAGTCTAGGCCTTAACAATGAAAATAAAAATTTGATTTCTAGACTTGACATTGTTTTGCAAGAGAAAGTGAGATTTCTAATGAGAGGGATTCATTGAAATCTCAACTAGATCTTGCTCTAAAAGAAAATGAATTTTTAAAATCTAAAAATAATTGTAATGTTGTTTTGAAGAAAAATGAAAAATTATCTTCAAAAGTTAAACTTGTTTTAAAAGAAAATGATTCTTTGAAAATTAAGATTGCTTCAATTTCTAAAGATTTAAATGATTGTGTAAAGAAAAATGTCTCTTTGAAAAATAATATTGATTCACATGTTTGCCATGCTAGTGTAGCTTCATCTAGTTCACACATTGCATGCCACACTTCTTCTTTAATTGAAAAAAATATATCTATGCTTAAGAAGGGTGTTGATTGTTTGGGCTCCACTTTGAGCCAATGTGCCAAGAGCCATACACGTTTGGAATCTTTGTTTCGAAAGAAACAAGTTCCATCTATTATGCATGCACACCCTCCACAGCATACACATGCTCCTCACGGACACCATCATCACTTGTATGCTCATGTGTACACTTGTACACATTGTGGACGTGAGGGCCACCTTGCTAAATTTTACTTTGATAGAATACATGATGTAAATTTAGCAAATAAGTTTGTTTGGGTTAGGGAAGGTACTTACCCCCATGGACCCAAAAAGATATGGGTACCAAAGACCACCCCTCTTGTTTATGATGTAGGTGTGGGCTCTCACATGACGTGAGAGTTGCCGTACCTTGGAGTGGATGCGTTCCGAGCTTCATGGAAATCAATTGGATGCATCACTTTCAAGGGAAGTTTGGTGGGAGGACCACCTTGTTTTGGAGACAAGGAGAGTTGCTTCTTCGATTTTGGTAACAATCCTTTACTCCCATTTATTATTTACATGCTTTCATAATTATAGTTTATAGCATGTTTTGATGTTTGTAGATTATTGTGTAAATGCCATGATTATTAGGCCCTTGACATGCATGTATAGCCTTTGAGACACGCATGTTTATTATGGATCATTATTTTAGTGTTCTCACCTATGTTTAGCTATCATGTTTATCATAGCTCTAATAACATGTGAATTTACATAATAATCATGTTTAAGATTTATCATGATGATTTATATCTTATTTTTATGCTTCATGTCTTGATTACATGTTTAGATGTTAGTTTTCATTAAAACTAGGTATATACTTGTGCATATAGTGGGTCACAAATAAATCTATATATGTTTGTGCTTGAATGCCTATTTGTACCCATTAGATGTGTTAGTATAATCTAGTTTTGATGATTCATACATTTTAAACTTGTATTCCTATTTTTGGATTTGTTTTATGATTTCTTATTTAACTTCATGTAGATGTCCATTTTATCCAAATTATTGTTATACATATACATCCTTTTGAGCCACGTGCCTTCATGCATATATCTTTGTGGACTCGTTGTGTTTGGATATGTATGTATACTTTAGTTTGTATAAGACATACATATACCTTGAAGATTAAAGAAGTTTTGATGATTTTCTTGTTTCAAGGAATATTGAGCTAAATTGAATACTTTCATGATCATGTTCTTCACATTGTATTTGTACACTCACATTTCTTGTTTACTCATGTTTTGTTTTCATGAGTTATATTTATGCTTCATTGATTATGAGTGTTAGCTATTTTGTGAATTTCATGTTTTTATGAAAAATAATTTGTTTTTATTCCTTGCTTGAAGGATTTCGTACTAGTTAACAAGTTTTTTCATTTAACTAGTTCGTATTCTTCATTTTGGTAGAGTTTTTCAAACATACTTCAATTTTTAAACCTATTTTTGAAAACCCCTACCTTCAACGGGCGGTTGGATGAGAGATCATGCTCATGTATGTCTTATAGTAAAAATTATTTTAAACTTGAACATGATTGGGAGGATAGGTTATATGAGTTATACTTTGATATTATTGTTGTTTCAATTGGTATCATTAGATTCCTTCAATTGGTATCAATTTTGACCTTTCTTGTATACTCTTATATGTTTGTATGTATGTATACTTTCAATTCCAATAGTATCAATTTCGATTGGTATTAAACTTTTCATACATATATATTTTGTTTATGCTTAAGCTTGTATGTTTAAATGAATATCATGTTTCAATTGATTAGTTTTCAATTGGTATCCTTAAACAAGCTTATGCATGTTTTTAGTTGATTTTTCATAAAGGGGGAGAAAACTCATATTTTAGTTTTCAATTGGTATTTTGTTCACTTACTTTATGATAGAAAATAATAATTTCAATTGATATCATATGTTTAAAATGAACAATTATTTCAATTGGTATCAAGATGTTGTTTTCATTTTTTAAATTGGTATCAAGAGGCACTTCATTGACATATTTTTTAATTGGTATCATGTTTAATGTCACCCCTTATTGACTTTGTTTTTGTTTTAGACAAAAAGGGGGAGAACATTATTTTTATTGTTTTGACCCTTTTGTTGATTCTTTGTTTCGAACAAAATGGGGAGAAAAATTTATTGTTTTGGTTTTTACCCCTTTGTTTATGATTGACAAAAAGGGGGAGAAAGATTTTGAGTTTGAGTTTTATATGCATATTTATGGTTTTGCATATATTAAGTTTAATAAGTTTAATTGGTATCTAGAGAAAGATTTTGAGTTTGAATTTTATATGCATATTTATGGTTTTGCATATATTAAGTTTAATTGGTATCTAGAGCATGTTTACATGTTTTTTTTTTTTTGAAAATTTCATTGGTATCAAGAGCATTTTCTTGTTTATGCATATCTATGCATGTTTCATGTTTCATATTCATTGCATATTTATATTTATTTGTTTATGCATGAGTTAAGGGGGAGCTTCTTTGAAGCTTAACTTTAATCCATGCATATATAACTCCATGAGTTTTGTCATCATCAAAAAGGGGGAGATTGTTGGCCCAGAGGCCTTCCACTCTAGTTTTGATGATGATTAACTCATGTAGTTATGTTTACTAATAATCTTGTGTTGTTTAAGTTTCAGATCATTAACCAAGATATTAGTTGGTGATTAACTTCAACAAAGAGTTTGAAAGCTTTCACATGGTAATTCCAGTGCCCGAGCATCAAGATCATACCTTTGCACTCGGTGGATCACGTTGGGATCGAGTCGGCTTGAAGATTGAAGATCGTCAAGAAGACTTAGGTATCCTAATTTTAGTTTAGTGTGTTTAGATCCATTTGTAAAGATTAGATAGTTGACATACTCAAGTTCACAACACACACAAGTTTTATGTTTTGGAATTGGTTTTCATGAATAGATTGATCAAAACAAGTTTACTGTGTTTTTATGTATATTAGATGTGCTCTATATACATACATGCTTACATGACTTATACAAACTTAGTTTGACATACCTATTCATGTAGATTTATGTTTTGGTATTTTTAACAAAACATTATTTTGGAATTAAAGACAAAAACTATGATATATGTTTGTTTCTTGTATATTGGACTTATGTCCATATGCAACATGCCTAAATAGTGTTTAAATATCATGTTTTTGTATTTCAATAAGTTTTAAGAAAAATCAGTTTTCCTATTGAAAAATACTGTTTGATAAAATACAAGTTTTGGTTTTTGGTAAAACTTTCAAAACACAAAAATAGTTTGAATTGCTTGATATTTGAGTTGAAATTTTTATCACATGTTTATATATCAATGCAAAATGTTAAAACTATTTTTGGGAATTTTTATATATTTTACAAGATTTATTAAAATATTTTTAACATGATTTTCTGACCCAGAAATTGGCTGCCAGGCTTTGGCGGTCGACCGGGAAGGTCGACCGTAAGCCAGAGCCGGTCGACCGCGCACAGGTCTGTGCACGTCTGGCCAGGCAATGGGCCGGTCGATCGGGCGGTCGACCGGACCAGAGAGCTTTGCTCTCTGTATCTGGGCGGTCGACCGAGCGGTCGACCGGGTTTCCCCAACGGTCATATTTATGACCGTTGGCGGTCGACAGGCCGGTCGACCGCAAGCCTGCCAGGCTGACAGATCAGCCTAACGGCTAGTTTCTGGTTTTAGTCTATATAAACCCTATTTCTTTGAGATTTTGGCTAAGGTTTTTACAAGAGAAAAATTCATGTTTCCCTAGTGTTTTATACAGTTTTCAAAAGTGATTAAGTGCCAAAAAGATTCATTTATTTGTTTTAAAGAGTTTTATTCATTTCAAAGAAAATTAGTTTTTGGGAATTTGTTTTTGATCTAAAACTTCTATATCCATTTGGTATTTTTCCCAAGAGATTTTCTTTGATCAAAACACTAGTTTTTCACACTTGAGCTTATCATTCTATCTTAGTCTATTAGGATCTTTGTTTGTGGAAAAAGAGAAGTGTTTGAGGTTGATTAAGCCTCCAAGTTGTAAACCCTCCTTGTTTTGTTGTATCCCTCTTTGGTAGAGGTTGATCGGAGTGGTATTGGTTTGTATCCCTCTTCGGTAGAGGTGATTGAGTTTGGTTGTTTGGCTACGGGCCTATCCCTCTTCGGTAGAGGTGGATTGTGGTTGTATTGCCTCGGTGGCATTGTAAGGTTGAGAGAGGAGTTCGGTACTCCTTAGTGGATTAGAAATCTTTCTCGGTGAAGGCGGGGTCGTAGAGCTAGGGGCTCGAACCTCGAAACATATCTTTGTGTTTGCGTTTGATCCATTGTCTCTTAACCCTCTCTCTTTATTTGTGTTGTGCATCATTCATATCATTCATATCTATTTGCTTGTGTTGTGCCTTGCATCATTCATATTGTTATATATCCATTATATGCTTGGCTTGTGTTTGTGTGCCTCACTTATACTTAACCACAAGAGCTTCATATAGCACCTCAACCCTTATCTAGGGGAATCAAGAGGAATTAGTCCAGAGCCCTTCACGGGGAATTCGGCTACACTTGTTGGCTGTATTAAGTGTGTTGCAAAATAGTTTTTAGCTTCCGCATTTAGTTTCTAGATTAGCACTATCACCTATTCACCCCCTCCCCTCTAGGTGATTTCATGTTAAACATAGCATGAAAGGGGTCTCGTTCTCACGGGGAGAAACGAGAAAATCACTGTCATAGGTTTAATGTTAACGTAACAGCGAAATGGATGCCAGAGGTATACTGTTAAACATAGCATGAAAGGGTCTCTTTCTCACAAGGAGAAACGAGGAAATCACTGTCATAGGTTTAATGTTAACGTAACAGCGAAATGAATGCCAGAGGTATACTGTTAAACATAGCATGGAAGGGGTCTCGTTCTCACGGGGAGAAACGAGGAAATCACTGTCATAGGTTTAATGTTAACGTAACACGAAATGGATGCCAGAGGTATACTGTTAAACATAGCATGAAAGGGTCTCGTTCTCACAGGGAGAAACGAGGAAATCACTGTCATAAGTTTAATGTTAACATAACAGCGAAATGGTTGCCAGAGGTATAGTGTTAAACATAGCATGAAAGGGTCTCGTTCTCGCAGGGAGAAACGAGGAGATCACTGTCATAGGTTTAATGTTAACGTAACAGCGAAATAGATGCCAGAGGTATAGTGTTAAACATAGCATGAAGGGGTCTCGTTCTCACGGGGAGAAATGAGGAAATCACTGTCATAGGTTTAATGTTAACGTAACAGCGAAATGGATGCCAGAGGTATACTGTTAAACATAGCATGAAAGCGTCTCGTTCTCACAGAGAGTGTAACGCCCCGATCCCGCGGGTACGGGGACGTCACTGCGATGTATATACGCAGGTCAGAAATACCCCCACGTATATACGCTAAGCATCAGTACAGGCAAGAATCAGAGTACGGAAGCGAGTGGTGCATTATACATTCCAACATATGAGTACAATTACAAAGTTATCACCAGAGGTGACAAATATTATAAGAACATTACATCACTGATAGGCGCAAATGCGAGAATACAAAGATATGTACATGTATGAACAGTACAAAAGGGCGCTCACGATATAGCTGGAGAAGCCGCGAGCCAACAAGGGGGAGCAAGGATGGGACTGGAGCTACAGCTGGTCTGTCAGTTCCACAGAAGTTAGCTTGGTCCTCAGCAAGAAGATCCCCTTCAGTTCAAGCTTCAAGACCTGGACATGAGGATCCAGAGGAGTCAGAACTCCCCAGGCGAGTGGTGATGCAAAAGCCAGGTGGCGAGCATAGGTAAGCACACGAGTATCAATAAATTCGAGTCATAGATATGCATTGAAAACCGTGTTATGAGCATAAGCATGTAGAAGCAAGTGGATATAAAACAAGTGATACCAAGCGGAACTACTCATGATATGATAAGATAAGAACAGGAGACTGTGAAATAGAATATAAGTGAAAAGGCAGGACATGAACAGGCATAATATAATAATCATAAGACCGGAAATCCGAAGTAAAACCTGATGAATGCAATTGTGGCGAAACAAGTGGAATAACCAAGTTGTAGGACAACAAGGCAAGTTATTATCTTGGCATTTTATTATTATTACTCGTCCGACCCAT
Source organism: Agave tequilana (assembly GCA_038442645.1). Lineage (NCBI taxonomy): Eukaryota > Viridiplantae > Streptophyta > Magnoliopsida > Asparagales > Asparagaceae > Agave > Agave tequilana. Next base: position 63,587 of record JAVJIF010010158.1, on the reverse strand, counting down.
ATATCTAGGTATGTGTCCCGGTGTACATCTCAACACACATACATCCATATATAAGTAAGTCGAGGTTGGTTATTGGAAGCTGATGAAGAACTGATAGCTCATACTTATAGTAGTTCCCGTCCGCCCGGGACACAGCCATTGGGGGCCTTAAATCCCCCTAACACGCATCTTCTGGGGGCCTGAAATCCCCCTAACACGAATCGTCAGTTTTGTATTCCATTACTATAAGCAAGGCATCATACCGGCATCCATCACTTCCTCTCATTCCCCATGCAAGTTATCCTCTTTATGGCTTATTAACATAATTATCGGATTACGGGAATGAGTAGGATCATAACTGGTCATAACAGGAGTACATAACAAGCATAACAGGAGTTCATAATAAGAGATCAAGTTCTACATTCCCGTAATGTGATAATCATGAGAAGAGAGGTAATCATAACATGTATAAGGTCTCAACATGCCAATGACAAGTGATCAGGCAGGTGACAGGTAATAAGTCATGTTATAATAAGGAACAAGTGCCAAGTTGCAGCATATCAGGTGTCATGTGTTGTATGCCTTGAAGGTGATATTAGACAGGTGACAGGTCATGTTATAGCAGGAACATGCATCAAGTAGTAACTTGTTAGGTGATACATAATGCCAATATGAGTCGACCCGACGAAGCGGGGAAAATCGAATGGAGGCGAGAACACTCGCCTAAATCTTTAGAAAACACAGTGAAATTCCCGATCTCCGGAATTCAGGAAATGAACGCGTCAACGCGTTTAAAGGGAAAGTGATAGAGAGAGAGGAGAAAATTAAGAGAGAGAAAGAGAATGAGAGAGGAGAGAGAATGAACCAAGAGGAGAGAGAATGGAGACGCGGGAAAAGCAGACGCGAGAAATAGCGTTGCAGGGATGTTACAAACGCGGGGTTCGAGACCCGCGTTCTAGTAAGGACACGAGGAGAACGCAGACGCGAGTATGAACTCCGCGTTGCGTTGATATAAGAAAGCGAAGGTCGCGTTAAATAACTATTTGGACGCAGGGGTAAAATCCGCGTCTAGAAATCAACAGAAAGAAAGAGAGAGACAGGGAAAGAGGGAGAGTGAGACGCAGGAAAAGAGTGAGGGAAATCAGAGAAGAAAAGGAAATGAAAAAGGAAAGGAAAGGAAAAAGAAGGAAAATAACTATTTGGACGCAGGGGTAAAATCCGCGTCTAGAAATCAACAGAAAGAAAGAGAGAGACAGGGAAAGAGGGAGAGTGAGACGCAGGAAAAGAGTGAGGGAAATCAAAGAAGAAAAGGACATGAAAAAGGAAAGGAAAGGAAAAAGAAGGAAAAGAAAGAAAGAAGGAAAGGAAAGAATGAAAAGAGGAAGGGAGGATGGCCGGCGATGGCCGGTGGTCACCGGCGGCGGCCGGAGATTGGCCGGAGTTGGCCGGAGATGATGGTTAAAGCTCCAAGCCTAACAAATCTAGAGGGTGTAAGTATAGTTCAAAATGGGGAAATGGAGTTTTGAAAACGAGGCTTCGGAGAGCGAAGCTATACCTCGTTAGAAAGAGTATTCCGAGGAGAGAAAGATGGCGTGATCCGTGGTGGCCAAGGGGGAGTATATGGTGGTGGAGATGGTGGAGAAGGTGGTGGTGGAAATGGGTTTCCTTAGTGTTTCTTGATGGAAAAGTGGATGAAGAAGGTGGTGTGGAGGTGGTATAGTTGTTGGAAATGGAGGAGGAGATGGAGGGGAGAATGGTGGAGGAATTGGTGGAGGAGATGGTGGTGATGGTGGTGAAAGTAGTTGGCCAAGGAGGGAGGCAAGGCACCAATAGGGCTGTTGTTGACGTTTGCAGGAAATGGAGAAGGAAGAAGAGAAAAAGTGAAAGAGAGAGGAGTGGGGGTGTTATATATAAAGGGGAAGAATTATTATTACAAGAATGCCATTCCAAACTTTATAAAAGAGACTTGCGTCTCCTTCATAAAAGTTGTGTCTCATTGGAAAGAATTCCGCGTCTGGGCCAAATGAACTGGACGCGGAGAAAAATCCGCGTCCAAGGAGGATAAACGCGAGTTTTGCGTTTGATGAATAAGACAAAAAGGCATGGTGATAAGACTCAGAATTGATCTCACATGACAAGCATTAAATGCAGTATGGAGAGCATAACACTGCATTAAATGCGAAATTTAGGTTAGTAAAACTCGCGTCTAGTGAGAAGAGAGAAAAAGAGAAGAGTAAATATCTGGATAAAATTCGGTATCTGGGAAAACACCGAAAATTCCGGAAAAGTCTAAAAAATGAAGTAGTTCAGAAAGCTTCCCAAAATTCTCAAAAATAATAAATATTATATAAAGATTTTTGGTGAAATCGGTTTTTAGAAATTCAATCCCATTTTCAAAATAAAAATCCTGAAGTCAACCGTCAATACCGGTCCATACCGGGTCGGCCGGATTTTGATAAAATCTAAAAAATCAAAGAAAATGCCTGAAAAGAGAAAATATAATTCTAAGAAGTAATATGAAAGCAGAATCTAGAAATTTGATTCCAATTGTAAACTAAAATTCGGGAATCAACCAGTGATACTGGCCGACACCAAATCCAGTGGAATTTTGATAAATTCAGAAAATTCTTAAAAAAAGTATTTAGATAGAAAATGTGATTTTAAGAAGTTACAGGAAAGCCGTTTCTTAAAATTTAACTCCGTTTGTAAATTAAAAATCCGAGAATCGGTCAGTGGTACTGGTCGACACCAGTTTTGAAGATTTTCAATTTAATTCAGGAAAATTCCAGAAAATCATGAAAAATCTAAAATATTGAAAAATGATGTTTAAAACTGAAATCGGTCAAATCAGAATAGCGAAAAGACCAAATCGAGCAATAACCTGAGATCGCGTCCTAGGTTCAGACTAGGGCCGAATCTGAGTCCACGAATCCGGATCCAAGGTAAAACGATCATATAAATAATTCATAATACAAAACAAATATAGGAAGTAAATCAAAAAAATACGATCGAGAAATCTGAATACGCAACTAAGTAGTATTCCGGGAGCGGGGTGTTACAATCCACCCACCTTACAAAAATTGCGTCCTCGCAATTTCGATAAGGGGAAGGTGAACACAGGAGGGACCATGATCGACAAAGAGAGAATGATAGAGTGGAATATTTACGAAAGATTACCAACTCAAAATACAAAAGATCAGGGGTAGCGGTTACAAAGACATCCTCAAGGCTCCTGCTCTGGATAGTGGTCTTCACATTCTGCTGCTGCTTCGTCTGATGCCTCTACCGCAATGTTGTAGACTTGACCTCTACCATGATCTGTTCTAGTTCTCACTCATCTGTGTGGCTGATCATATTGCTGGGGTGGAAATGGAGCTCTTCGATCAACGGGTTCTGGGTTCCCTCTCAGTGGCGGGGCTGGAAGTACTGGTCGGACTGGTGATGTATTTCCTACCCTTCTGAACGGGCAATCTCTTATTGCATGACTCCCGGTCCCACATGCTAAGCATAATCCATTGGCCATTCGACAATCTTTCCTATAATGTCCAGGCTTGTGGCAGAAATTGCATATGATCTGAGGAAGAGAAGGTTGGAATGGTCGCTTGACTATCGGGCCATTGATTGTCCTGGCTGTATCTTCTTCATTCATCAACTGAAAGGGTCTCTTTACTGACTTGTTCTGTACCTGGTTCTCACTCTTCTTCTCCAATCCTCGTTCTACTTCACGGGCAATGGAGAGAACCTGAGAATACGTCTTCAACTGTTGAGGAATAAGATACATCTGGACGTCCATCTTTAGCCCTTGCTGAAATCTGCTTGCCCTTTTTTCTTCGTCTGTCACCATGTAGGGAGCAAATCTGCTGAGCCTCAAGAATTCAGCAGCATATTCATCCACTGACCGGTTTCGCTGTTGTAACCGAATAAATTGTTCTTCCATGTCCTTTTGAGCTGTTACAGGGAAGAATCTCTCGTAGAAACCCTTTGAGAACTGGTCCCATGTGATGGGTTTCTCCAGTGTCGCTTCTTCTGCCAACCACCATGTTCGGGCCACATCCCTCAATTGTATCTTGGCCACTTCCACTTGGTTCTCATCAGGGGCCCGGGCCGCCTTCAAAAGATCCGTTGTGTCTATCAGCCACTGTTCCGCATCCAGGGGCTTCTCTGTGCCTGAAAAGATCGCCGGCTGTAATCTCCTGAAATCTGACACGTTGCCTGGCCTCTGTTCGCGGGGTGCAACTAACAGTCCTTGACGTAGAAGCTCTGTCTGCTGTTGTTGACTCTGCATCATCCCTTGAAGTACCCTCATCATACCATCATTGTCTCTGTTGGATCCATCTTGAGAAGTACCAGCACCATTACGTGTTCCCCGTCTTTCCATATCTGAGTTGGTTGAAGTAGGTAACAAGAAGAAACTGGAAGGTAAAAGATTGAAGGTCTTAGGATTCAAGAAATGGATCAGAAGGAAGAGATAGATAACTTTGCACTTGTAGTTAGTTTGTATAACCAGGACTCTTGTACTCCAGTTGCAAATTTCTTTACCATTAATTTGCCGTCTGGACGTACTGAGGATGTGAGAGCCTAGGCTCTGATACCACCCTGTAACGCCCCGATCCCGCGGGTACGGGGACGTCACTGCGACGTATATACGCAGGTCAGAAATACCCCTACGTATATACGCTAAGCATCAGTACAGGCAAGAATCAGAGTACGGAAGCGAGTGGTGCATTATACATTCCAACATATGAGTACAATTACAAAGTTATCACCAGAGGTGACAAATATTACAAGAACATTACATCACTGATAGGCGCAAATGCGAGAATACAAAGATATGTACATGTATGAACAGTACAAAAGGGCGCTCACGAGATAGCTGGAGAAGCCGCGAGCCAACAAGGGGGAGCAAGGATGGGACTGGAGCTACAGCTGGTCTGTCAGCTCCACAGAAGTTAGCTTGGTCCTCAGCAAGAAGATCCCCTTCAGTCCAAGCTCCAGGACCTAGACATAAGGATCCAGAGGAGTCAGAACTCCCCAGGCGAGTGGTGATGCAAAAGCAAGGTGGCGAGCATAGGTAAGCACACGAGTATCAATAAATTCGAGTCATAAATATGCATTGAAAACTGTGTTATGAGCATAAGCAAGTAGGAGCAAGTAGATATAAAACAAGTGATACCAAGCGGAACTACTCATGATATGATAAGATAAGAACAGGAGACTGTGAAATAGAATATAAGTGAAAAGGCAGGACATGAACAGGTATAATATAATAATCATAAGACCGGAAATCCGAAGTAAAACCTGATGAATGCAATTATGGCGAAACAAGTGGAATAACCAAGTTGTAGGACAACAAGGCAAGTTATTATCTTGGCATTTTATTATTATTACTCGTCTGACCCATATATCTAGGTATGTGTCCCGGTGTACATCTCAACACACATACATCCATATATAAGTAAGTCGAGGTTGGTTATTGGAAGCTGATGAAGAACTGATAGCTCATACTTATAGTAGTTCCCGTCTGCCCGGGACACAGCCATTGGGGGCCTTAAATCCCCCTAACACGCATCTTCTGGGGGCCTAAAATCCCCCTAACACGAATCGTCAGTTTTGTATTCCATTACTATAAGCAAGGCATCATACCGGCATCCATCACTTCCTCTCATTCCCCATGCAAGTTATCCTCTTTATAGCTTATTAACATAATTATCAGATTACGGGAATGAGTAGGATCATAACTGGTCATAACAGGAGTACATAACAAGCATAACAGGAGTTCATAACAAGAGATCAAGTTCTACATTCCTGTAATGTGATAATCATGAGTAGAGAGGTAATCATAACATGTATAAGGTCTCAACATGCCAATGACAAGTGATCAGGCAGGTGACAGGTAATAAGTCATGTTATAATAAGGAACAAGTGCCAAGTTGCAGCATATCAGGTGTCATGTGTTATATGCCTTGAAGGTGATATTAGACAGGTGACAGGTCATGTTATAGCAGGAACATGCATCAACTAGTAACTTGTTAGGTGATACATAATGCCAATATGAGTCGACCCGACGAAGCGGGGAAAATCGAATGGAGGCGAGAACACTCGCCTAAATCTTTAAAAAATACAGTGAAATCCCCGATCTCCGGAATTCAGGAAATGAACGTGTCAACGCGTTTAAAGGGAAAGTGATAGAGAGAGGAGAAAATTAAGCGAGAGAAAGAGAATGAGAGAGAGGAGAGAGAATGAACCAAGAGGAGAGAGAATGGAGACGCGGGAAAAGCAGACGCGAGAAATAGCGTTGCAGGGATGTTACAAACGCGGGGTTCGAGACCCGCGTTCTAGTAAGGACACGAGGAGAACGCAGACGCGAGTATGAACTCCGCGTTGCGTTGATATAAGAAAGCGAAGGTCGCGTTAAATAACTATTTGGACGCAGGGGTAAAATCCGCGTCTAGAAATCAACAGAAAGAAAGAGAGAGACAGGGAAAGAGGGAGAGTGAGACGCAGGAAAAGAGTGAGGGAAATCAGAAAAGAAAAGGAAATGATAAAGGAAAGGAAAGGAAAAAGAAGGAAAAGAAAGAAAGAAGGAAAAGAAAGAAGGAAGGAAAGGAAAGAATGAAAAGAGGAAGGGAGGATGGCCGGCGATGGCCGGTGGTCACCGGCGGCGGCCGGAGATTGGCCGGAGTTGGCCGGAGATGATGGTTAAAGCTCCAAGCCTAACAAATCTAGGGGGTGCAAGTATAGTTCAAAATGGGGAAATGGAGTTTTGAAAACGAGGCTTCGGAGAGCGAAGCTATACCTCGTTAGAAAGAGTATTCCGAGGAGAGAAAGATGGCGTGATCCGTGGTGGCCAAGGGGGAGTACATGGTGGTGGAGATGGTGGAGAACGTGGTGGTGGAAATGGGTTTCCTTGGTGTTTCTTGATGGAAAAGTCGATGAAGAAGGTGGTGTGGAGGTGGTATAGTTGTTGGAAATGGAGGAGGAGATGGAGGGGAGAATGGTGGAGGAATTGGTGGAGGAGATGGTGGTGATGGTGGTGAAAGTAGTTAGCCAAGGAGGGAGGCAAGGCACCAATAGGGCTGCTGTTGACGTTTGCTGGAAATGGAGAAGGAAGAAGAGAAAAAGTGAAAGAGAGAGAAGGAGTGGGGGTGTTATATATAAAGGGGAAGATTATTATTACAAGAATGCCATTCCAAACTTTATAAAAGAGACTTGCGTCTCCTTCATAAAAGTTGCGTCTCATTGGGAAGAATTTCGCGTCTGGGCCAAATGAACTGGACGCGGAGAAAAATCCGCGTCCAAGGAGGATAAACGCGAGTTTTGCGTTTGATGAATAAGACAAAAAGGCATGGTGATAAGACTCAGAATTGATCTCACATGACAAGCATTAAATGCAGTATGGAGAGCACAACACGGCATTAAATGCGGAATCCAGGTTGGTAAAACTCGCGTCTAGCGAGGAGAGAGAAAAAGAGAAGATTAAAATATCTGGATAAAATTCCGGTATCTGAGAAAATACCGAAAATTCCAGAAAAGTCTAAAAAATGAAGTAGTTCGGAAAGCTTCCCAAAAATTCTCAAAAATAATAAATATTATATAAAGATTTTTGGTGAAATCGGTTTTTAGAAATTCAATCCCATTTTTAAAATAAAAATTCTGAAGTCAACCGTCAATACCGGTCCATACCGGTCGGCCGGATTTTGATAAAATCTAAAAAATCTCAGAAAATGCCTGAAAAGAGAAAATATAATTCTAAGAAGTAATATGAAAGCGGAATCAAAAATTTGATTCCAATTGTAAACTAAAATTCCTGGAATCAACCAGTGATACTGGCCGACACCAAATCCAGTGGAATTTTGATAAATTCAGAAAATTCTTAAAAAAAGTATTTAGATAGAAAATGTGATTTTAAGAAGTTACAGGAAAGCCGTTTCTTAAAATTCAACTCCGTTTGTAAATTAAAAATCTGAGAATCGGTCAGTGGTACTGGTCGACACCGGTTTTGAAGATTTTCAATTTAATTCAGAAAAATTCCAGAAAATCATGAAAAATCTAAAATATTGGAAAATGATGTTTAAATCTGAAATCGGTCAAATCAGAATAGCGAAAAGACCAAATCGAGCAATAACCTGAGATCGCGTCCTAGGTTCAGACTAGGGCCGAATCTGTGTCCACGAATCCGGATCCAAGGTAAAACGATCATATAAATAATTCATAATACAAAACAAATATAGGAAGTAAATCAAAAAAATACGATAGAGAAATCTGAATACGCAACTAAGTAGTATTCCGGGAGCGGGGTGTTACAGAGAGAAACGAGGAAATCACTGTCATAGGTTTAATGTTAACGTAACAGCGAAAGGGATGCCAGAGGTATACTGTTAAACATAGCATGAAGAGGGTCTCGTTTTCACAGAGAGAAACGAAGAAATCACTGTCATAGGTTTAATGTTAACGTAACAGCGAAAGGGATGCCAAAGGTATACTGTTAAACATAGCATGAAAGGGTCTCGTTCTCGTAGAGAGAAACGAGGAAATCACTGTCATAGGTTTAATGTTAACGTAACAGCGAAAGGGATGCCAGAGGTATACTGTTAAACATAGCATGAAAGGGTCTCGTTCTCGCAGAGAGAAACGAGAAAATCACTGTCATAGGTTTAATGTTAACGTAACAGCGAAAGAGATGCCAGAGGTATACTGTTAAACATAACATGAAAGGGTCTCGTTCTCGCAGAGAGAAACGAGAAAATCACTATCATAGGTTTAATGTTAACGTAACAGCGAAATGGATGGAAAGATCTTTATATGTGATCTTACCATTCCATGGATGAGAATTAGTAAGTGATTTTAGAGAGGGAATCAAATGGGAACTGGTCCCTTAGGATTTTTAGCAAATCTTCAGCTGTCAACGGGTTTGATATGCCTTTACCAACTACCATTTGAATCGGGCTAGCCATGCTATTCCCCTCAGCATGATGAGTTATCGAGGACTTATGTTGGGCTTAAAGGCCAACATTTTCCTCTACCCTTAACCGTTAAAGGTGTTGGATTATGTGGTTAGTGCATGTGTAACCTTGATTCTTCTTTGAGACAACCAGTGTACGACCAGGTTCCTATCAGTTTATGGTTGTATGATCCCATTTGGAGGAAGAGAGAGGGCTCTTTATGTGTACCTTGGATTTGAAGGTCTTGATCAGAGGTGTAGTATTAACTTGACAATGAGAAGGATCCTTAATCAAGGATAATACTTTTTTAAGAACTTGCCATTGATCGGCATCATGAGTAAATCACCATCTGAAGTCATAAGGCGATATGCTCCATTTGAATAGACTGTTTCTATTACAAACGGTCCCTCCCATTTAGGCTGAAATTTGCCTTTGGTTTTGTGAGTCATGATCATTGATCGTCTGACGGCTAAGACCAAATCTCCTTTCTGGAAGACTCTTTGTTTGACCTTCTTATTTAAGGCTTTTAAGATCCGAGCTTGATACAACTCGATGTGCTGCTGAGCTTGTAACCGCCTCTCATCTAAGGCTTCGAGCTCTTGAAGACGCAACCAATCGTTGTCCTCTGATGTGATCTTAGTCATTAAAGCGACTCGTAGTGAGGGCATCTGGATTTCCAACGGTATGACTGCTTCACACCCGTACACCAGGGGAAAAGGCGTATTGCCTGTCGGTGTCCGCACCGTAGTTCGGTAGGCCCAAAGACATTCACCAAGCTTTTCGTCCTAATCTCGCTTGTTCGAGGAGACGAACTTTTTGAGTAACTTGATGATCGTTTTGTTGAATGCTTCCGCCAAGCCATTAGCGGCGGGATTATAGGCAGTTGAAGCCACATTCTGAATTCGGTATTTATCACAGAATCGATAGAATACCTGGCTTATGAATTAGGGACCGTTATCATGGATGATCCGCCTAGGGACACCAAATCGATGGATGACATGGTGTTTGATGAAATTAACCACGTTGGAAGTTTTAACTTCAACTAATGGTATGGCTTCTGCCCACTTTGAAAAGTAATCGGTTATTATCAGGATAAACCGGTGACCTCTTGTTGAAGAGGGGCTGATTGGCCCTACGACATCGATTCCCCATGCTTCAAATGGCCATGAAGCAACAGTTGGATGGAGCAACTCTGAGGGCTGTTGTATGAAGTCCGCATGAATTTGGCACGCTTTACACCTTCGTGCATATTGGATGGCATCGGCTATCATGGTTGGCCAATAATATCCAAGCCTATGTAACCTGTCTTTAAGTTTTGGACCTGCCTGATGAGCTCCACATATGCCATCGTGTGCTTCTTTAAGCACTTCCTGTGCCTCTGAATTAGAAAGGCAACGGAGGAGGATACCGTCATATGAATGACGGTAAAGTGTCTTCTGAGTTGGATCGTAGTAAAAACGGAGAGACCTTCGTCTGATAGATGCCGCTTCTTTAGGATTGTCTGGCAGCAGACCATGTAAAGCATAGTCGATGAAAGGAAATCGCCAATCTCTCGGCTCAAGATCCGTCGAGATATTATAGACCTCTCTGGTTCTTAACATATGTTTAGAGCAGACAAGGTGTCGAGTCGCCACTGTGAGGTGATACTCGGTATCGACTGGCAGGGCTAGTGTTGTTGCTAATGCAGTAAGAGCATCCGCCTTAGTATTCTGAGATCGAGATACATGCCCGATGTAAAAGCCATTAAACAGATTAGCCATTTCGATGATTGTGTGATAATAAGGCACCAAATCCTTGTGGTGGACCTCATATTCGCCTTTAACCTGATTGATAATCAGTTTTAAATCGTCGTAAGCTTCAAGGTAGCGTACCCCCATTCTGTGGGCGAGCTGAAGGCCAATAAGTAGAGCATTATATTCCGCTACGTTGTTGGAGCATGATTCCGTCAAAGAAAATGCTCTAGGAAGGACATGATTTTGTGGAGAGATAAACACAACCTCCACGCTGGCAATGATCTTGCCTTTAGGGCCTATTCGTGATGCTTCATCGAAGAACATCTACCAAACTTCATCCTCTGAGGTTACTGATTGAAGCTAAACCTGCACACAAAATACAATATTTTAGATTTAAGAATAAAGATGTGCAAGTGCTCAATTCTTACCGCTATAGCAAGTGGCTATGCGGGTCGTGATCCACAAGGAGGGTTTACGATGGAAGCGTTCAAAGTTTTTGTTGAAATCTTTGTGAAGATAAAACGAAGGTTCTTCTTTGTTTCTAAGAAATAAAAATGAAAGAGTTATGTTAAAGTGAGAAAGAAAGCGGTGGAATGAGAAAGTGGAGAGAATCAGAAAATGATGAAAGCGACTATGTACAAATGAGTTAGAAAAGAAATGATGAAAGATTTGAAAGATGAAGTGTTGGTGTTTTAATCTACAGAAATAAAAGAAAAGAAAGAAAATCGAAGAAATACTTACCTTAGTTTGGTTGATGAATTACCTGAAAACCTTGCATGTTCTACCTTGCTTCGGAGGCGTTCAACGCATAAGTCATAGGATCGAGCTCAGTCCCCGTTCGCATTATATCATCAAAAACAAACAGACGTAAAGTAGAAAGAGGAAAAGAAAAAGAAAATAAAAGTAAAGAGACGAACATAAACAAATGTTTACCTTTATTGATTACAGAAACAATGGAAGAAAGGAGGAGGGTACATCGGTATCACTCTCAACATCAGCCTCTCTCTCTTACTTACATGAATCTTCATCTAACCTAAGCTTACATACAAATTACATAAAAAGAAAAGAAAAACCTAAACTACAAAGAGTGAAAACTAGGCTAAATCCTATCTCTGCATGGTCGTCCCCTTTTCAGTGCAAATACTGGCCTTTTATAGGCAAAACCCCAACGTGCAGGATCCCGGGGAGATCGGGGGAGCAAACGCTCCCCCTAACTCCCCAACCAAGCCGCGAAAACGCGGCTTTGGCCGCGTTTTCGCGGCCAGGGTGTGGCCACCTGGCCACACCCTGTTGGTGGGTCGCCCTGGTTTTGCCTTCTGACTTTATCTGTAGTTGGAGTTTCAGTTTGAGTCCGGGAGTGTGACGAAATGGCCTTTGATTCTTGGCTCTAACCGATCGATTCTGAGAGGATTCTTCTCAACTGGTTTTCAACCTCTTGATTTTGCCCTGATTCTCTGAGCTCGAATTAACTCTGATTTAATTCAGAATTTTGGTGGGCTTTGGGCTCATTTCTCTTCATCTCCTTAAAGAATGGGCCTGCAAATAAATCAAACAATTAATTAGGACAATGCAAAGTTTTATTCTATAACAAGTATGGAAATATGATACTAAATATGCAACATTAGCGACCAATCACACCCTCATACCTATCTTTTGCTCGTCCTCGAGCAAAACAACTAAACTATACTAAGGATTATTAGACCATTTTCGCAGGTCATACGATTGCACTGAGTATGTGCAACAAGCCGTTAAACCTCTAGGTTTTCCCTAGAGGACGAGTTTTGTCTCGTGAGGGTTTTCAGTGGATTGCACCCACAAAATCCATAAAGAAAGAGAAATAAAGAGTTAGTATTTTCGAAAAGCATTTTGAAAGAGAAAAATATTTGAAATATAATTGTAAGATTTAAGCAATCTATAAGTTATAGGAAAACTAAATTTTTCATTCCTAAACTTAGTTTCTATTCAAAAATTTGTTATCAATCAAAGTAAGGAGTCAAATTGTACTTCTCATCTAATCTATTACTTTACCCTAAGTCATATGCACCTTGTGACTGTGAAAATTTTAACAAAGGGTTCATTAACTCTAACTCTTATGCCTTATTTATATATATATATATATATATATATATATATATATATATATATATATATATATATATATATATATATATATATATTTGTGGTATTATTCCTTAGTTCTATTAGGCTTTCTAATCTGCCCATGTAACGAGCCTTTAATCGATGACTCCCAAACCAAACGGTCTTAGGGCACCGGGTGAGAAAACACCCCAAGGACTTAAGGACTCAAGCAAATAAGGCCACAGAACTAAGGATTTTATTATATGAACCTCTTTTAGGCGTGAATACTTATGCTTTATTAGGCACAATTACCCAGCTTAATCAGAGGATTTTTATATATATATTTTTCTTTTCAAACTTATCTAATTATCTTTCGTATAAATACTAAGGCTTGCTTAGGCCAAAGCACCTAGCTAGTCAATAATTAGATTTGTTTATCTTTTTTTTTATATAAGGCATAAGAATCTTTGTTTTTGAACCCTAAGTGTGTAAGTGTATGAATTGTGCATATTTCATCAAGGTAAAGATCAAGACTAAATTACTTTGACAAATTTTCTTCCTAACCCTAAAAATCAAACAAATAATCTTATTTTGACCAAGTATAAGAAATCCTAATTTGGATTTTTCTATTCCTTAAAATTAACTTAATTTCTTACAAAAAATATGTCAAATATTGTTTCTATTTTTCAAAAAGTTTTTTTTAAAAGTAAAGAAAAACCTAAGTTATGTTAGACCCTCCCCCACACCTATCTCATGCATTGTCCTCAATGTATGAATTAATGCATAGATGCATAAAATAGAAGAAAGGGAAGGAAAATGTTACCTTAAGGTGGTGGTTCCGGTGGTGGTCTGATTGGTCCACGAAATGCGGCCCAATCAACTTTTCGTGGGGTTCGGAGGAACCCACCAGAAATTTCACTAATATAACCCATTAAAATGATGAATCCATAAAGGATTTTTATTAAATATTGGACCCCATCTAATTTCCAAATTTCATAATTAATTTCGGAGTCAAATTTGTCAACCACCTTGTCCCAAAATGGAGTATGAAATGAAAGAATGATTGACTTGGACTCAGGAAGTATAGGAACTAATACCGACTCAGGAAGATGACTTAAGTCAAGTAAAGGTTCAGGAGTCGAAATAAGTTCAGAATTGGGTCCAAGTCAAGAAGTTGAAACTCAAGTCCACATTTATTTTCTAACAATGGAATGTGACTTAATATTGGTGATTCAAGTTCAGGAATGATAGGTGGGGGAATCAAAACTGACTCTAAAATATTACTCAAGTTTGGTAACAAAACAGGAGTCAATATTGATTCAGAAAGTTGAACTGGATCACAGATTTGAGAATGTAGGTCACATATCTCATTGAGTTCAATATCAAAAAATTGAGAACTTGCCAATTTGTCAATAGGATTTTGAAAAGTGTAAAATTGGTCAAGTTCAATATGATCATCAAAAATAGGTGATTCAATTTCATGATGAATTGGCATAGGATCCAATGTTGACTCAGGGAAAAGATTGAAGTCAGGTGAAGACACCGGAGTCATTATTGAATCAGGAAGTAAAATTGAATCACTAAGTTGAGATTCATGATCATATTCATTTTCAAGTTCGATTTCAGGAAGAGGATAACTTGCCAAACTGTCAATATTCTTTTCAAAATTTAGAGTTTGGGCAAGTTCAAATGACTGTTCTCAAATGGAACCTTGATTTTCAAAACTACATGACTCTTCGGCTCTAACAGAATGGTTACCGACATCAGAACTGGCCAAACGGTGAGAATGTAAAGATTGGACCATCATATCTATGTCGTGATTACGAGTGTTTTGAGCCTGAGTCTTGGCTTCAAGCATCTCTTCATAGGTGATATGTTCATTGTTGTGTTGAAAAGATGAAGTGTTGTCTTGGAATTGGTAGTGAAATTGTGAGTCCATCAGATTTTGAGATTTGTGTTTGGACTCACGCATACTCATTTCCAAAATTGATAGTTTTCTATTTTGGACTGGTGGATCTGAGTAGGAATCTTGAAAATATTGTGGACTAGGTGGAGAAGGAGGATAATTTAGTTGAAAATTGGACTCGGGGTAGGTGAATCCCCACTGACTCTGTGAAGAGTTGAAATCATTATGAAAATTATGGTTATAAGATTGGGGACATGGGTTATATTGATTCGGATAAGACCAATCCGGCACACTAGGTTGGTTAAAGTTATGATATGCCGGGTTGGTAATATCCGAAAAAGAGTTAGGTGTGTAATATGGATTATTATTGAAGTTAAAAAAATTATTATTATAAGCCATATCACATAATAGAATACAAACAAAAAGAAAGAAAAACAAACAAATAAGCAAACAAAAAGAAAAATTCTAACTAAGTTAAGGTAGACCTATGACCTAGACGACTCCTAACTGATTAGACTGTCCACGGGAGGTTTAATGCAGACTTTGACCACAAGCTAATCAGCCAGGTCAGGGCAAGATTGGTGGGAGGTTTTCCGTCAAAGACGTTCCTTAATTAAATAACCACCAATCTTCGGGCTTTCGGCCCTTAATCCCTTTCCTAAACACTGATTTTGCAGGAGTCAAATTCCAACACTTTTCCCCTTAGGATAATCTCCTAATTGAGTCCGAGATGTCCCTAGGGCCAACGTCTACTCATTTTTAGTTAGGCTTAGGTTAGTGAGTGCTTGGAATCTGATTTTTGGGCCAAGGAAGGGTGATTAAATCCCCACCTTATCTTGTTATGGGTTAGTGCCCTTAAGATAAGTTTGTGCAAGTGTACAAGATATGTAAATAAGATTCACTCAAAGCGATGTAAATCAACCAAGAGATGAGTCATATTTTACATGCAATGCGAACGTACCTTGCTCCAGCACTCTTCAACAGTAAAAATAAATGAATTGAAAAGACACGTTCCTAAAATGCAAACGTCTAATCAATTTTTTTATCTTTTTAACAAGTATTTTACTGTTGGCTTATTAGCAGGCTTTTGGTGATGGCATATAAGAAAAAATAAATTGCAGAAAACTAGAATTTTGCAAGTCAAGCAGCCCTGTAAAAAACAACGTTAGTAGTCAACTCCTTTTTGCCGCGGAACCGCGGCTTGGGCCGCGAAAACGCGGCAAAGCAGAGGGTAATTGGTCTCTGCTTTCTAGAGCAGAGGCCCAATGCCACTTATATGTTACTGCAATCTTAATTTCCTGCTTTGCTTGCCCTATAACCTGCAACAGAGAAGAAAGTTCGTTTTAGTTCTAAAAAATTTTCAATAAAAATCAGATTTCAATAAAAACGTTACCCTCCCCGGCAACGGCGCCAAAATTTGATTGAAGCTAAACCTGCACACAAAATACAATATTTTAGATTTAAGAATAAAGATGTGCAAGTGCTCAATTCTTACCGCTATGACAAGTGGCTATGCGGGTCGTGATCCACAAGGAGGGTTTGCGATGGAAGCGTTCAAAGTTTTTGTTGAAATCTTTGTGAAGATAAAACGAAGGTTCTTCTTTGTTTCTAAGAAATAAAAATGAAAGAGTTATGTTAAAGTGAGAAAGAAAGCGGTGGAATGAGAAAGTGGAGAGAATCAGAAAATGATGAAAGCGACTATGTACAAATGAGTTGGAAAAGAAATGATGAAAGATTTGGAAGATGAAGTGTTGGTGTTTTAATCTACAGAAATAAAAGAAAAGAAAGAAAATCGAAGAAATACTTACCTTAGTTTGGTTGATGAATTACCTGAAAACCTTGCATGTTCTACCTTGCTTCGGAGGCGTTCAACGCATAAGTCATAGGATCGAGCTCAGTCCCCGTTCGCATTATATCATCAAAAACAAACAGAGGTAAAGTAGAAAGAGGAAAAGAAAAAGAAAACAAAAGTAAAGAGACGAACATAAACAAATGTTTACCTTTATTGATTGCAGAAACAATGGAAGAAAGGAGGAGGGTACATCGGTGTCACTCTCAACATCAGCCTCTCTCTCTTACTTACATGAATCTTCATCTAACCTAAGCTTACATACAAATTACATAAAAAGAAAAGAAAAACCTAAACTACAAAGAGTGAAAACTAGGCTAAATCCTATCTCTGCATGGTCGTCCCCTTTTCAGTGCAAATACTGGCCTTTTATAGGCAAAACCCAACGTGCAGGATCCCGGGGAGATCGGGGGAGCAAACGCTCCCCCTAACTCCCCAACCAAGCCGCGGAAATGCGGCTTTGGCCGCATTTCCGCGGCCAGGGTGTGGCCAGGTGGCCACACCCTGTTGGTGGGTCGCCCTGGTTTTGCCTTCTGACTTTATCTGTAGTTGGAGTTTCAGTTTGAGTCCGGGAGTGTGACGAAATGGCCTTTGATTCTTGGCTTTAACCGATCGATTCTGAGAGGATTCTTCTCAACCGGTTTTCAACCTCTTGATTTTGCCCTGATTCTCTGAGCTCGAATTAACTCTGATTTAATTCAGAATTTTGGTGGGCTTTGGGCTCATTTCTCTTCATCTCCTTAAAGAATGGGCCTGCAAATAAATCAAACAATTAATTAGGACAATGCAAAGTTTTATTCTATAACAAGTATGGAAATATGATACTAAATATGCAACATTAGCGACCAATCAGTTACATTGGACTTGAAGACTTCATCCGGAATATCTTCGTGAAGTTTTGAGTTTTCCAGAACTGGATGAGCAGCCAAGAACTCTGCAAGTGCCTAACCTTTAACCGCCTTTTGAGGGATAAAGATCATGTCGTATTGAGACAAAAGAAGCGCCCATTTAGCTAATCTTGAATTCAATGATCCTGGCTTTATCATGAGAAGACGCAAAGGATTCACTCTGGAGATGACATGTATGGTTTAGCCGACCAAATAATGTCTTGTCATCTGAACGGCAAAGACAAGAGAA
This sequence comes from Agave tequilana, assembly GCA_038442645.1. NCBI lineage: Eukaryota > Viridiplantae > Streptophyta > Magnoliopsida > Asparagales > Asparagaceae > Agave > Agave tequilana. The sequence goes on along the minus strand of JAVJIF010010158.1, from coordinate 45,962 downwards.
CATTCTTCTGCGCGGTGGAGAGGAGCTTGTCCATGATTACCTCTGTATCGTCCTCATAGAAACGAAAAAGGAATCGGGTTTCTAGGTCGATCCAGGAATTGACGGAACCCGGAGGGAGACTTCGAAACCAATCAAATGCTACCCCCTTTAAGGTGCCAATGAACAACCTAGCCATGATAGCATCATTGTCTATAACATTACCGGTCTGAGACCGGAAATAGTAGATGTGCTGGTTTGGCGAGCTATTACCATCGTACGTATGTAACATTGGTGGTTTAAACTTTGGTGGGTATGGTACTGAATCCCACTCCAGCGGGTAAGGACGGACTGCCCCTACTTTCTTTAATTCATCCTCTGAGTTAGGGATGCGATTTGAGCTTGGATGCCTTTAAGGACTTCAGCGTCCAAAGAAGACCCCTCCTTCGACTTCTCCGTCTTTGGCTGTTCATTGCTAAGATGTTCTTCCTCATCATGGTTACTCCCGATATCATTATTATTTCGGTTATTGAGGAGTTGAGCGAGCATCTGTTGGATGTTGTCCAAAGCTTCTTGCTGGGTCTTGGAAGTTTGCTCCTAAGCTTCCAAACGCCGACGAAGGTCGTCATTACCATTGTCAGTCATGTTTACTGATGCTTTGTCTGTTCGCACTGAGCTGACTATCACCGACGAGGCATACCCACTATCTTCATCTTCTTCATCAGACCACTGGACTGATCCTCTCTTTGGTTCCGGTGAGGCTACTGCAGTTGAAGAAGATGGTTGTTCATAACTGTAGGGTATTGCAACCCTAGATCTGGTATTTCGGAAGACACCCTCTTCATGTACCAAGACTTCGCCCAAGCCTGGGCTGTAATCTGGATCTGGGAAGCTGTAGGGAGTATCGTGGGACGCTCGTCTACCCCTGTGTAGCTCTCGCCCTCTTCCGGTCATGTTAATGGATGCAGAGGGTAGATCTCGCGATACACTCCTCTTGCGATGTTTCACCGGGGCCTGTACCGACATTCGATCAAACACTGACCGTCGGCCTGAAGGAGTGGCGGGGATTGGTCCTAGTCGGCAATGGACTGAGTGGACTGTCACCAACTGACATCCCACTTGTTGACAACAGGAGGAAGAAGTTCGGAAAGATTCTGACTTCTGTTTGCTTGTCAAGAATTCCCGCAAGTCGGACCCAGTTGGGTCTAAACGATCCAGCGCAGAGACTCTGTTGGATCGCGTATAGGACGATGTCCTGCTCCTTTTATCACCGCAGAGGGGATTAGCACTGAATAGTGCTTCAGCTCTAGCTTCGCGGCTAAGAACCTTGGGAATGCCCTTGGACGTTGAAGCTGCATAAGCACCGCTGTCAATACTTAGGGATGATCCCTTAGCTCCGCTACAAAGCGCGAGCTTAGCGCTTGATAGACTGGGGAGCGGAGCACGCTGTGGTGCTTTATCCGCTATGCTACTGCGAAGGCGATTAGCCTTAGATAGTGCTTTGGCTCTAAATTCGCGGCTAAAATCTTTGGAAACGCCCTTGGGCGCTGAAGCTGCATGATTACCGCTATCAGCACTTAGGGACAATCCCTTAGCTTCGCTACGAAGAGCGAGCTTAGTGCTTGAAGAACTGGGGAACGAAGCACTCTGTGGTGCTTTGGTTCCAGCTTCGCGGCTATGAACATGATGCGTACCCTGTGGTACAGTAGCTTCGCTCATGAGAACGAGGCTGGCGGAGGCGTTACCGCTCTGGAATTGGGCGAAGGTATGGTCGCCGTTGTGACTTCGCGGCTAGCAGCCTTGTTGGAGCAGGCAGGCATCTTACCTTTTTCTTCGCAAGAGAGACGCACTTGTGGCGTAGCTACGCCTGAGGCTTTATACAGAACCTTCTGCTTTGGCCTCCACATCTGCTTTGACAAGGGAGGCATAGGTTCGCAGGGAACCTGACTAGCCATACGCGAGGCTGAGGGGTGTCGACAGAATTCTGCTTCTGGTTTCTGTTATGAGGCCTTGGCCATGGAGACCTTTCTATGCTTCCGTGCATGAAGCATTAGACCACCCCCAGAGAGGACTTCTTCAAAATTTTCTTGGTCGAAGTGAACGACCAGGTTCTCGAAAGTGATGGGCTTGCACTGCGGGCCTGCTTCCTTGTTGCGCCAGAGGACCGCGGTAGGCTCGCAGAGAGCCTTATCTGTCTCCGCAGAGACTTGCTTTGAAGATTTAGCCAGAGGGGCTCTGGCTACATTGGCTTTCTTAAATTTAGAGATAGACCCGAAGGTTTGTTCGTCGCATTGCGACACCTGATTCTCAGCAGTGGAGAATTCCTTCTCCAGCGGAGTCGCCATCTTGTTTTCCATTGATTTGTAAAAGGGGAAAACTTACAAAAAAGGGTCGAGGAGCTAAATTACAAGTATTCTAAAAAGATTACAAGTAGATCTCCTCGGAAATTCTGGAGAAGTGTGCCGATAGGAGTCTGGTCAGCGCGCGACCACCCACTTTGTCCCTTTGACGATGCGATCGATAGGATTCCCTTCTCGCCTGATTCGGGGAATCGGAGAACAGAAGGTTGGTAGAACCCTCTTGTTCTCAAAACTGCCTCCACTTAAGAATTCCTTCTCGCCTGGTTTTGGAGATTCCTTGAGAAGAAGATATTAGGGTATCAGCACCCTGATTAGAGAAGCAGTTCTCTAAAGTCTCTGAATTATTGGAAGCACGAGAATAGATCACTGTTTAGCCTCTCTTTGCCTCTTGTGTGCGCTCTGCGTCTCTTCTCGTGAAGTCCCGTGCGGTCCCTCTCTCCTTGTGCCCCTGGTGGGCTATTTATAGGGAGAGCAAGGGTATAATTGTCCCTTGAAAATATGGAAACATATTGAATCAAATCTGTTCAAATCTGGAAAGTAGCCTTGCTGCGAGGCAAGAATCAGCTTCCGCGAAGCTAGAAGTAGAACGCGAAGCTTGCATGAAGCCCGCGTTTCAAAATCCAGAACTTAGAAAAAATTTCTAAGTATCGGACTCAAACGGGAGATTCATTAAAACCTGTGTCTGATCTTACAAGATGCAAGAATTGTAAGAAGTATGGACTCAAGTTGATAAAGGAAGGATGCAGAGGTCGTCAAACATGCGTCTTGTCTATCAACTCAAGAACCGCGCCTGAAGATCAAACACGGGTATGAGCCCACATTGGCGGTTCACATTCAAAAGGGACTTAAGAGTTGAAAGAACTCTATAAGCCCCTTCAATGGCGGAAACTCAAATCAGATGATTTTACTACCTGAAATAGGGGCCTCCTGCATGGAAGAACCACCCATTTGAACTTCCGGAGCGACAGCGCTCGAAGATGAAGAAGTGGGTTTAGTCTTGGGCGCCATTTCGATCGTGAAATCACTGTTGAAGGTGGTGAAAATGGAAGAAAGCTTTGAGCTTTTTTTTTCTTAACCCTAAAAGAACTCGTCGAAGAATAAGAGTCTAATGATGACTCTTGAAAGACTGTTGTCTTTTATAGGCACAAAAATTCCCAGAGATGCGCGGCGCTTGGCTCGAGGCCTAATCCCTGTTCGACGCGTGGCATGCATATTAAATGCAGCGTAAAATTCGCGCGCCAAAGTAAAGATGTCCCTTCAGTTCTGCCGGACATGTGGCAACGAGCCACAACACGGATTTGTGTTCAACAGAAAATTGCGTTCCTCCAAAAGTCGCGCCTCTTCAGCAAGGCCAAAGTCGCGCCTAGTTCACAGAGCAAAAGCTGCGTCTTCATCTCAAAAAACGCATCCCTACAAGAACCGCGTCTCTGCAGCAAACTAATGATGCGTCCCTACTCCAAGTGAGAACTGCGTCTTTAAAGCAACATGACCCCTGCGTCTACAGGACTTGCATTCAGTCTTTTCAGTTCAACAGTACACTGGCACAAGCAGATGACTGCTTACCCCTGGTTCAAAGTACACCAACAACAAACTCAGAGCACTGGGAGGTCTAGACTGCGTATCTAGATACTCACCACGATCATTTCTGGCAGATTCAAAGGGTTTCACAGTACACTCACGAAGTCCATTTTCCAGACAGGATCAAGCTCAGAGCATCTCAAATGATTGTCAGTCCAATCATGAGAAGTATGAATTCAACCAGAGTCCAAAGTATTTCAAAATCCGTCCCAGTCAACCGCGAAATATCGAAAACTTTGGAGGGGGTTCTGTAGGCTGTTTAAAAATCACTAAAAGACAAGTCATCAAAAAGCAGAGTCCAAACTCCAGACGCAGGGCTAATCATAGCCATCACTGTAGCATCAAGACGCGAGGGTCGAAACCCGCGTTCACTACAGCATCAAGGCGCGAGGGTCGAAACCCGCGTTCACTGCAACATCAAGACGCAAGAGTCAAAACCCACGTCTCAGCATCACTGCAGTATTAAGACGCGAGGGTCGAAATCCGCGCCTCTGCATCACTGCAGCACCAAGGCTCGAGGGCCGAAACCCGCGTCTCAGTTATAACTGCCCTCGTTATTGGGTCAATTACTGCCCACGTAATGAGGAAGTTAACCCCCATTATGGAGCATTTTTAGGGGGCACGTTCACCCCTGAAACCTCTATAAATAGCCTCGTTTGCTATGGAGAAGGGGTCGGTTGATCAGATAACTCTTGAAGAAGAATTTCACTTGTGAGCTGTAGAAGCACCACGACTTCCACCGAAAAGAGAGAGAGTTCAACTCTTCGAACAACTTGCTGCGTACAAGTTAATCTTTGCCTACAATCTCTTTGAGATTCCTGGTCGATAGGAGCTGTGTTAGTCCGTCAGCTATCCAAAGAGAGGATTCACAAGAGGTCCTGACGTTCACCTGGTCAACGAAAAATAAGATTCACTTTCCACCACCACATCAAGAACCCAGCACTAAACAAAGGGGAGATTCAAATCTAAACATCTTCCCTCCCTTGTAGTCGGAGTGTTAATCCGTTGTAATCTTTCATCTTGATTTAAGGAAAATTTTACAAGGAATTTTCTCCCACCAAACAAGAATACCGATGAGTTCGAGTCTGATCCACCTGCCTGTGAGGTACTGGCTTGAGTACTGACCACCCATGTAAGGTTTGACTCAGTCTTTGACTCCTTCTTCCCTTTGGCCTTTGGACAATCAACTTTCCAGTGCCCAAATTCTTTGCAGAAGGCACACCGGTTCTTCTTCAGATCTCTAAAATCTGGCCTGGACTTCGATCTCTCACGTTCATCTTTACCCTTCCTATATGACCCTCTACCTCTTACCGCCAATGCCTCTGCTGATGTGCTCGCCTGAGAAGACAGTCTATCTTGCCTCCTCGTATCATAGTCAGCAAGAGCAGCCGACACTTCATTATAGTTAAGGAATTTTCTACCATTGATCAATGTTAAAGTAAAAGTCTCATACTCCTTTACAGGAAGAGAGTTCAAGAGAATTACCGCTTTATCTTCTTCATTGACCTCCATATCCACATTAACTAAATATGTAAGAAGCTTTGTGTAGCGATTCAAGTGTTCGTTGATGGAGCATCCTCTCTTCATCTAAAAACTATAAAGCTTACTCTTCAGCTGTAGCCTTGATTCAATGCTTTTAGTTAGATATTTTTCTCTAGAATCTCTCACAACTGCCTCGCAGATATTTCGTGCAACACATGACACTTAATGTCTTGTGTCAAATAAGACCTAATTAAGCCACACGCTGTTCAGTTCATCTTATCTCAATCTTCTTCAGTGGTTGAGTTTCGCTTCTTCTCCAGTCGTAGAGTGTCTTTGAGATTTGATGCCGTCAGTGCATCCATCACCTCGCATCTCCACATACTAAAGTTGTTCGTGCCATTGAATTTCACCACATCAATCCTCAGCGGATGTGAATTCATGGATTTCTTCATCGATGTACTTTCTCCAGCCATCTTCTTGACCGAATCCTCAAAGTAATGCGAAAACAAACGGAGTTAGATAAAACAAATTTGATAAAGATAGGATCTTTACCTTCACGCGAAACCTTAGTAGGTTTCCGAAACTATCTACTCCTTCGAATTGATTCCTCGAGCAATCTACACGCTATTTTTGAGATCGACACACGATCTCACAAACAGTCCCAACGCTGATTCGAGACCGACACACGATCTCCGCCAAACAGCAACTGATGCCCTTAGAATCACCAAACCCATAACGAACCTAGGATGCTCTGTACTAATTGTTGTGCGCAGATCAACAATCTCTTGAGGAATCCTTCAGCCCTAGATGTAGTAGAGAAGTACCACTCATTGACAAAACAAGAAAACAATAGGAAGAAAAATAAAACACAAGATTTAACGAGGTTCGGCAAATTTGCCTACGTCCTCGGGGCAAGGAAGAGAAAGTTCTTTATTGATTCAATAATCAATACAATATCATCCATACATATGAAGAGGACTCTGCCCCTTTATTTATAGCCAAGAAGACCTAGAAGAATTGAAAATCTCAATTGGACTCATTTCCAATTCAGAACAAAAATCCAAAATCTAGAAGGATCCGTCCGTCGGTCGACCGGCCGGTCGACCGACCCAAGTCCCGATCGACCGCTCCAACACGAGAGCAAAGCCATATCAGTGGGTTGATCGTGCGGTCGACCGTTCTTCTCCTGCGGTCGACAGGGCGGTCGACCGTTATTGCCAGTGCACACCGGTCGACCGATAACTGCTGTCGGTCAATATTGTCTTCGTCTTTGGCTACCTTGTATTCTTCTTTGGCTACCTCTCTCTCTCTCTTCCTACATCATTCACCGTCGGACATCTCCTTTGGCTTTTGGTCCTTTCCACCGAGAAGAAGATAGAGATCTTTCTTATATAATTAGTCTTCGATCTGCATATTTCGAAACCCGAAGTTCGTGCCGTTGAATTTTTCAACTCTGATCTTTTCTTCATCCGTCATTACGAACCTGGCTCTGATACTAATTATTGAGATCGATAATAACATAGAAAAGATACAAAAAATACAGATCAATCGCAGACACCAGAAATTACGTGAAAAATTCAAACGGAAAAAATCATTAAGTCGCACACAAATCCACTATTATCAGAGAGATTACGGGAGAGAAGAAGAGAATCCTCACAATCGCTCTGTACAATGGCCCTCACAAATTAATATTTCATCACACTTAAATCCTAATAACGATGCATCCCCTTTTATAGGATAAATTAGAGTTATAAGTTGTGAGATTTATAAACTGCCATTGACGTGTTTCCCAAGTTTCGCTGGCAAAGAAACTTCTTGACGGGACTACTTTCAGGCCAGGCAGGACCACTTCGAAGCTGGACCACTTCTGCTTCGCACCTCTGACGAGTAACTCTGTTCTGTAGTTCGGAGTGCTCCCCGACTAGGTGCTACGAGCGATCTTTTGCTTCGGGGACTCCATCACTCCGGAGGCTGTCGCTCTGGAGACTTTGTCTCTCCGGAAGCTATCGCTCCGTTCTTGCCATCAACTTGAAACTCCGAAATCACCCAACGCCAAGTCCCGGAAAGCTCCGTTGTCGCTCGGAGACCATCGTGTTGACTCCGTCAAGATAATAGTGCGGCTCCACACTAAATTAAGTAATCACTAAATTAGATCATGTCTCCTGCATGCGATCAAGTGCACGATCTAACAATTAGGATCTCTAAGCATTATCATAACATTTACAATCAATATTTACCCAATTAAAGGTATGCAATGAGAAAATTATTTTAATATTAAAACTAATATTACCCTAGATGAATTGAATGTGTACGGACACTCAATACAATTCAAAGAAAACTGCTTAGATTATTGCTCATGTCGTTATTCTGTAAATGCATAGTGCTTCATATGGGGGACAACATGGATGACGGTCATGGAGGACTCCGACAAGGCTGATTGACTTCTAATGATGTCATGGAACGGCCACACATTCCCTCTATTTCACCCGATAGTATTCTGTTGTTTAAAAAACCTCTTTGTGGACCTCCTACTGTATTTGGCTGATTGACTTCAAATGAGGTCATATAGAAAGGCCAAAAAGATTGTTAATCTACCACGTCATGCATGTGTGTTACACAAAACCATATACTTGATCATGGAGAGAAGAATATGTCAGTGGTTATGGGACAAGAGTTTAGTGCTTGAAGTGTGGTGTAAAGGCAGTGAAGCCATGGTTGGCACACATCCACATCTCAAATGGTTAAGCAACAAATGTCAACCACCAACTTTTTAATTAACAGTCCACTAGCAAGTTAATGATGTAGAGAACCTCCAATGTGCATGACTGAGATGTCACTTGTCGGTGACTGAGCACTAAGGATAGGCTAATTATCTGGAGATTTGAAGAAGCTTGATTGATTCCAATCAAACTTCATTTCAACAAGGGCAATCATCACGTTTACCAATTGGTCTACATTTACCAGAAAAAAATGTGTTCCTCAACGTTTAGTTGAAAACGTGAGACAGACGGTCGCCGATGTGGCGCATACCCGGGCACGCGATTAGTGGTTTGGTTAACTTTGCATGAGGTCTCTTTGTAGTTTTTAGTTACAAGTTTTGAATTTGGAACACGTTTTGTTGTTTGGTTAACTTTGCATGAGGTCTCTTTGAGGGGAACATAAAGACAATTAGGTCTCATAACCATTAACATATTCTTCTCTCTATAAACTGAAAAATTATCCACTGTATGAGATCTTCATCATTATATAAAGATATGGTTTTGATTATAGCTAACTGGTTCATTAATTTTTATTAGTGGAGATAGCCCATAGCCCGTTGATAGCAGAGGCGTGTGAAAATCTGACCTTATTTTTCCTTCTCTTTGACCCAATAGAAGTTCAAAGAAAGGCTTAATAAAACATTGAAGTCAAAACTAGGAGTAACAAATAAATTTACTTGACAAAATAACAGAAGCTAACCCCACTAACATCTATATAAGCCCACCCTCTACCACTCACCTTCCTCATCCAACTCTCAAAACACAAACCAACTATGGCTACAACATCTCTCTCAACCACCCAGACCTTCCTCCTCCTCTTCTCCCTCCTCCTCAACTTCACCACCGCTGACGTCCCTCTTTCAACTCCGGTGAGCCCAACCACCGCATGCAATGCCACCACCGACCCCTCATTCTGCAAGTCTATCCTCCCCCCAAAGGGCTCCCAAAGCCTCTCCTCCTACAGCCGCTTCTCCCTCGCCAAATCCCACTCCAATGCCCAAAAATTCCTCAACCTCATAAACCGATACCTCGCCCGCCGCTCCCTCTCTCTCACGGCGGTCCGAGCCCTCGAGGATTGCCAGCTCCTCTCGGGCCTCAACATAGACTTCATCACCTCCGCAAGCAATGCCTTGAATTCAACAGCCACCACTACTCTCCTCGACCTGCAAACTGACGAGCTGCATACTCTCCTCTCTGCGCTTCTCACCAACCAACAAACATGTCTCGATGGCCTACAGGCAACAGCCTCGGCGTGGAGCATCAAGAAAGGGCTCTCCGTCCCGTTGTCTAATGGGACGAAGCTCTACAGTGTCTCGCTCTCGCTCTTCACCCGCGCCTGGGTCCCTAAGAAGAAGAAAGTCAAGTCTAGTCGCAATGTTTGGGTGCCTTCGAGAGTCTCGAGGCCTGGAAGGCAATTGTTGTTCCATGAATCAATAGAGAAAATCAGAGAAGCTAGCATTGGGGCGCTGCCTTTGAAAATGTCAGAGAGGGATCATGATCTCTTCGAGCAGTGGAGCGGGAGGAGGCTGCTGCAGGTCTCTGACGCGGTCGTGGTGAGCGACATTGTGGTGGTGAGTCAGGACGGGACCGGGAATTTCACGACCATCTCAGATGCAGTCAATTCAGCGCCCAATAAAACCCATGGGAGCTCTGTGTACTACTTGATTTATGTGAATGCCGGAGTATATAAAGAGTATGTGTTGATTCCAAAGTACAAGAAGTATTTGATGATGATCGGAGATGGGATCAATCAGACAGTTGTCACCGGGGATCGTAACAATGTTGACGGGTGGACCACTTTCAACTCCGCTACATTTGGTAAGTGGACAGTCCGCTTTTTAATCACAATTGTCTATTAAAATCTAACTAATTTCTCATCCTGACATATAGTTCAATTTGTATGCGTGTCACAGCTGTTGTTGGCCAAGGATTTGTGGCAATCAATATGACATTTCAAAACACGGCCGGCGCGGTGAAACACCAGGCTGTCGCGGTCCGCAATGGTGCCGACCTCTCCACATTCTACAGCTGCAGCTTCGAGGGCTACCAAGACACCCTCTACACCCACTCCATGAGGCAATTCTACAAGGACTGCGACATTTACGGAACCGTAGACTTCATCTTCGGCAACGCGGCCGTCGTGTTTCAGAACTGCAACATCTACTCCAGGCTCCCAATGCGGGGCCAGAGCAACACCATCACGGCCCAAGGTCGGACTGATCCAAATCAGAACACAGGCACCTCAATACATAACTGCAACCTCGTTGCCGCGGCTGATCTGGCGGCTGATAACGGGTCGACGGTCACGTATCTTGGCAGGCCGTGGAAGGAATACTCGCGGACGGTGATCATGCAGTCGTTCATGGATGGCTCGATCACTCCAGTGGGCTGGATGCCGTGGAATGGGAGTTTTGCTCTTAGTACATTGTACTATGCCGAGTACAATAATACGGGCCCGGGCTCGGATACGGGACGTAGAGTTCCTTGGCCTGGGTACCATAATGTGATCAATACTACGGATGCGCTTAATTATACGGTGACAAGCTTTGTGCTCGGTGATAACTGGTTGCCTCAGACTGGCGTGCCTTATTCGAGCGGGTTGCTCAATTAATACTTGATACCGAGAATGGTGGTGACTGTTTACGTCATATATACGATGGAACACAATAAACTTCTTTTTCCTTTTTCCCAGTGAAGTTGATGTTGGAATAAGGTGGTGTGAAATCTTGTTACCATTTTGATCTGTTCATTTGCATGGCAGATTATAAATTGATCTAATGAAATAATTTGATTTTTGTTTTTCGTTGTAATATTTGAATTTAATATTTTAATTTGGGAAAAAGAAAAAAAAAAGAGATAAGTGATTCGAGCTATATCATTTTTTTTGCGGAAGGAGAAAAGAAAAACCATTCTGGGGATCTAAAAACTCACTATAAATAAATATATCTCTAAGTTTGATCATGATAAAAGGAATCATAGTTGCACATTATAACTCTTAATGAGCTAGCTGGCCTTTATCCGCAGTGTGAGTCTTCTTCTATAAACAGCCAAACAAGTCTATTGGTCTTTCTATGTCATGAAGTCTAGTCAAAAGATTTGGCATTGTTATTTAAGATTTTAATGTTACGTTCCCTCCAAATATCTCAAAACTCTTCTGCACAACTAAATCCCACCCCCGCTCTTCATCGCCTAGAGACATGCACTCTCATCCAGGTCATCCAAAGTAGAGAATTATGTACAGGGTTCTGGGGGCAGGTGATGTCCATCTCCATCCTACAACGATTCATAACAAATTTCTCCGTCTCAGCATCCATGTGACATGACACAATATAACTGGGGCCCTGCCAATTCCTCTTCATAAGATTACTCCAAGGAAGGACACCAGCCACACAGGAAAGCTTTAACTCTCAAAGGAGCCTTTATTCGCCAGATTGTATTGGATACCAAACTTCGAAGGCCTCCATCGTTGAGGCAGTGATTAGTGTCATTTTGCTCACCGCGTTTTTTCGTCACACATTTTGCTCACTGTGTTTTCTAGCTCTCCGTGTTTTTTCGTCACGCGGTCACCGTCCTAATCTGAGCCATTCAGTCGACTAGGGGTGGTGGGCCCATCCAGGGGCCCACCGGAATCAACGGCCCAGCGACGCGGTGATGACTGTGACGAAAAACACGGTGAGCCAAAAAAAAAAATTTCAGGCAGTGATATACCTTCTTTACGGTTTTCAGCCTTCCAACTCCATCTCGAAGAATCCCTGGACCCATTCTGGTCAACGGACCATCTGTGTTGAAGGCTGGTCAATTACTTAATTTAGTCTGTGTGAGCATCCGCAGGAAAGTTGAGGACCCAACTACCTGGACCCATTAAAATGGGCTGACAATGGGCCTCCCGAGTCTCTTGCCCTCCCGAGTTTTATTTTTTGTTTAAGGGTAAGATGGGGCCTTAACGTTTTTAAGAGACACTGTATTAGTTTATTACATGTAAATTTAGAATGCAAGAAGTCTGAAGTTCCATGCCTAATGTTGAACGGGCTATTTTAAGTAGTTCGGTTCATGTGTTTCAATCACACACGCATTATAAGAGGGTCAACTCTATATTGACACGTGCATAAGATGTAAGAGGTATTTTAAACAATTATAACTGAACTCAATGAAATAATGCATATGCCTAATCTTTCTTGCATTGCACACTGAACTTTTTTAAGATAAGACTACACATTTCACTTTCATGAGTCCATTTTGAATCCAAAAGGATAGTCTTAATAGTATGATTTTTTTAATAAAAAAATAAGAATATTAAAAATAAAAATCTTGAAATCAAGAACTAATAATTATTTTTGCTTTCTCATTAGATTCTGACCTCCTATCTGTAAGACATTTTCTTATTTGATCCATATCCTATTTTCTATCTCATATCATGACACACGTGCAATTTATATTAGTCAAAATATTAGGTGTGTCTGACAGGTGCACTAAGTTGTAAAGGTCAGTGAGATCTAATACTACTCTCTTATTGAGTTAGGGGCATTATGGAAAGACCACTAATCAAAAAGTTATATATAGAGAGGAAGTCTCTCTCTGCAGCCACACATTATTCTCCACCCATAGGAGCTTAGGTTTAGCAGAGAGAAAGCTCTTCATCTTGTTCTATACAGCGAATATCCATATCTGGGTACAATTCATCAATCCCTCAAGAGGTATGTCATTTAAAAGTTCTCTATAGTTCATAATATTTATCATACATGCTATTTAGATCAATACATAGATGCAGTTGATCCTTTTCTATAAAACATAAATTCTAATAAGTGGTATCAAAGTCTATCCATGCTATCAATGTTATTGGGATTTAATCATGTATGATTATTATTAATTTTCTTTGAGAACCATTATGTTAAAACTCTAAATCAAAAAGGACAGATCGAAAGAGACGAGACTGTTGAGGGATTAATTTTGAGTAAAGTTGCTTTTCTTTTAAGTTTTTAAACAATTTATTTTATTTTTCTTCTTCCTGCATTTTGAAGAGGTAGCTGTTATTAGGAGGATTTAGATTTTGTTTATTTTTTAAATTGTTTATTGGCCTTTAGACTCGGATTTTAAGGAATTGATTATTTTCGGATCATATCCCCGTATACTTTGCCTATTGCATTTCAAATTTAATCTTTTCAAAGATAAAAAAAATTATCCAAAGAGTCCTATGTGATAATTGATTCTATAGATGAACACTAAATATGTTGTTTGGGTTGAAAATGAGATAACTACTTGATTGTACTCAAAAATTGTATTTTTATCATCATTTTTGCACATATATCCTTGATCATTCCTTTATTAAATAATGCTATTAACCCTTTTTTTGATTATGGTGTGTAGTTACTTAAATGAGAGTATAAAGATACAAGAAGCTTCATTTTATCCCTAATCCTATCTAAAGTTGAATTTTAAATTGAATTCAAAAGAGAAAAAGATTAATCTTCATCTCCTAAATTCAAGTTCAAATTCAGAAGATAAAATTCTAGAAGATGAAGGGGATAAAGCTAATCCTAAAAGGAAAAAGGAGGATAATTCAAATTAAATGGAATTCAAAATCAATTCAGACTCAGATTCTGACTGTACACCTTTTAGTATTCGGATCATAACTTTTCCTACGGATATTCAAATCTGATGATTTAAGATGCTACAGAAAGAAGACTTGAAGGAATACAATTGCTAAGCTTATCACTCTGTCTAATTCATCCATTAGATGAGTCATATTCAGCAAACAATATGCCGACTTGCTACAGGACTGAATTTCTTATTGAATTAGAAAACCTTCTAATTTGTATCCTATTGTGATTAGATTTGAGGCCTATTTAAAGAGCTAAAATCTCTCATTATCAAACATCTCCACATCAGAGATCATAACTTAGTATTTTTCTTTTAGTCTCTTCTCTAAATTTCTTTTGTATTTTTTAGATTTTAATCTACTTCTAATTAAAGGTTTGTGATAAGGAGAAGCCATTGTAATTTGAGGTGACGATCAATACTAGGTGCTTTCTTTCTTTTCATATCTCTTTTGTTATTTACTTTATTTTTTACTTTTTTTATTTTTTATTTATTTCTTGCTTTCTTTTGCATGTCATGTTTACCATGAGTAGCTAATTTTTCTCATGCCTTACTAAGACATCATCACCATCACATTTAATGTCTAGTAGATAACCAGATTAGATCATATGCATGCCTCCTCCAATTTTTATTGTTGAAGACTCATTAAGATAAGCAACTAGGTCAAATATTTGCTAATACTTCTTAACTGTTTTTCTTAATCTATGCTTGATGAAAACCTTGATATTTTAATGTTAAGCATTGATTAGTGTTATTTTAAATAGGGTTAAGATTTGCTAAATATTTTCTAATAATTTTTTCTTACTTTATACTTGATTGAAAACCTTGATATTGTAACGTTAAAACATGGATGGTGTTATTTCAAATCATAACTTAGTTTCTATCCTATATATCTTTCTTGATTTTGTGTTAGAATATCATGTTTAAGATTTGAAGTAAAGTAATTATCTTTCTAGCATTAGCATGTATGGTGGATGATTATTAGTAAGTTGTGAACTTTCTTTTAGTTTGACTCTTTATCCATATATAATTCATCTTTTTTCCTAAGTTATTTAAATAGAGAAGATAATAAGAAGACAATATTATCAAAAAACTTCCATCGCATCTCTCCTGAGGTTCAACCCGTTTAGCTCTTGCTACAGCGGTTAAATTGCAAAGATTCAGAGTTAAAATCAATCAATACACTTTTTATATTCTCTGTGGTCTGTTTTGTGCAATCAAATTTTGGCGCCGTTGCCGGGGAGAATATAAAAATTTGATTGCACAAAACATAGTACAGAGAATATAAAAAGTGTATTGATTGGTTTTAACTCTAAATCTTTGCAATTTAACCGCTATAACAAGAGCTAAGCGGGTCGAACCTCAGGGAGAGATGCGATGAAAACTTTCGGTAATATTGTATTCTTATTATTTTCTCTGTTTAAATAACTTAGGAAAGAAAAGATGAATTATATATGGATAAAGGATCAAACTAAAAGAAAGTTTCACAACTTACTAATAACCATCCACCATACATGCTAATGGTAGAAAGATAATTACTTCACTTCAAATCCTAAACATGATATGCTACCACAAAATCAAAAAAGATACATAGGATAGAAATTAAGTTATGATTTGAAATAACATCATCCAAGTTTTAACGTTACAATATCAAGGTTGTCAATCAAGTATAAAGTAAGAAAACATTATTAGAAAGTATTTAGCAAATCTTAACCCTATTTAAAATAATACTAATCAATGATTAACATTAAAATATCAAGATTTTCATCAAGCATAGATTAAGAAAAACAGTTAAGAAGTATTAGCAAATATTTGACCTAGTTGCTTATCCTAATGAGTCTTCAAGAATAAAAATTAGAGTAGGCGTGCATATGATCTAATCTGGTTATCTACTAGATATTAGATGTGATGGTGGTGATGTCTTAACAAGCCATGAGAAAAATCTACCTACTCATGATAAACATGACAAGTAAAAGAAAGTAAGAAATAAATAAAAAAGCAAAAAAAAGCAAAAATAAAGTAAATAATAAAAGAGATATGAAAAGAAAGAAAGCACCTTGTATTGATCTATCACCTCGAATTACAATGGCTTCTCCTTCTCACAAACCTTGAATTAGAAGTAGAATTAAAATCTAAAAAATACAAAAGAAATTTAGAGAAGAGACTAAAAGAAAAATCCTAAGTTATGATCTCTGATGTGGAGATGTTTGATAATGAGGGATTTCAGCTCTTTAAATAGGCCTCAAATTTAATCACAATAGGATACAAATTAGAAGGTTTTCTAATTCAAAAAGGAATTTAGCCCTCAGCAAGTCGCCGTATTGTTTGCTGAATATGACTCATCATACGACTGAATTAGACAGAGTGGTAACTTAACAATTGTAGTCCTTCAAGTCTTCTTTCTGTAGCATCTTAAATCATCAGATTTGAATATCGTAGTAAAAGTTATGATCCGAATACTAAAAGTTGTATCTGAATTGATTTTGAACTCCATTTAATTTAAATTATCCTCCTTTTTCCTTTTAGGATTAGTTTTATCTCCTTCATCTTCTAGGACTTTATCTTCTGAATTTGAACTTGAATTTAGAAGATGAAGATTAATCTTTTCCTCCTTTGGATTCAATTTAAAGTCCAACTTTAGATAGGATTAGGGATAAAATGAAGCTTCTTGTATCTTTATGCTCTCATTTAAGTAACTACACATCATAATCTAAAAAAGGGTGCATTAATTAATAATGGAATGATCAAGGATATATGTGCAAAAGTGATGATAAAAATACAAGTTTGGAGTACAATCAGTACTCTTTTCTATCTTAATTATCTTTTAGTTTAAAAAATCTCTTGTAACATTATTTATTATTTTGATAATAAATAATGAGGTTATGGATTAAGATAGATAGATTGGATAATTTTTATCCAAAAGATATGAATCCCAATGGGTAGTTGATTTTCTTCTGCAAGAGAATGTTCTCTCTCATGTTGGATTTTTCGAATTTATAGGAAACTATTCTAAAGTTTCATCTGAAAGATATGAAAAGATGGCGCAGCAATTTTTAAATTATCTGTTCACAGGAACTATATTTGAGTTTTATATATTATCTATTCATGAGCATTTTTAAATTGCAACAATTTTGTTGGAGATTTTCATTTAAAATTTTTTTATTAAAGAATTTGATCTCTTTGAATTTGAATAAAAAAATTTACTAGTGTATTTATCAAATAATTAAGGCACGTCAAGTATTCTCCATCATCTTTTGTGCATGCAAGTAAGATGAATTTTAAATTTCAATAAAAGAAATAAGTTTCTTTTCTTTTGCTAAAATATCTTCAGAGATACACATACTTCAGTGTTCAAATGCAAAAAAAAGGCTGTGACATTCTTCAGTGTCTAAATTGTTTGTTTGAACCAGATACATGTGGCAAATTTGAAATTTTTGTTTTACATTTTGATTATGTATTTCAGTACTAGATTTACACCCTATTAGTGTTCTATTATGTGGAATCTTAATCTACACTATTTTCTTGAAAATTGTAGAGATTTTAAAATTATGATTTTCTCAGTGAAACACAAATAGTATTAAATATCATATTGATTAAATATATAGTATAGCCACAACTATGATCACAGTGACTAGACATTTTATATCTTATTTAATCCATTTAGCTGTGAATTCTCAGAGATATGACTATTTGGCCATTTGTTTGCTTACAGTTCAAAGTTCTTTTATTATGGAACTGTTCAAATTGAGAATTATAGTACTGCAAATCCAATTTTATAATATTTGGGGACTTATAATTGAGATGTTGGATTTCATTTAAGTTCAGTTTCTCTTCTCTGATTAAATGTATTTAAAATATTAGTTATTGATATTTAAAATCATGTAATGCCATGAATGATAAGATTCACATGCTTTTGAGTGAACTAATTTCAATCTTAAAATAAAAATTTTGATCTACAAATACAAGTATACTTGAAATTCAGTATGTACCATCATAAATTTCATTTAAAGTTTGTATAAGTTTTCTATTAGTTTCGTATTAGTTCATGATAGTATTATTATCTTATATAATCGACAGCCTCAGTAAAGCTTTTGACAACTTAAGATAAATATGATTTTTCTGGTCAAATTGTAAATGTGAATACTGTTGCTTGTGTTTAATTAAAATTTTTTTAAGATTTTCACTAAGGCTTCATTGATGTAAGAAGTATTATCACATTTTATAAAGTACAGTATCTCCAATGGGGTTTATGTAAAATAAGATTCACGATCATTTAGTAAAACCTAATATGGCTAGAAAGATATGCCCAAGGATAGTCTATTTATAAACATATTTGACTTTACTCTTATTTTGAGATCCTCTAGTTGTGATTCATAACAATTGACAGTGGTGCTATGTTACTTAAAGTTTTATATATTACCCAAAGGTGATTATAAAATTTTCGATAATTTAGTATGGTAATATAAACTACACGTGTTGGTAAAATTACGATAACCCTAAGCCCAAAGGATATGAAGTGTCTGTAATTGAACCGAACGTGGTCAGCTTAGTCTTGAGCATGATTTTATCATCAATTGGGTGCAATCATAATTAGTCATTACTCAAGGGAAAGATTAAATTATTGACTGTTGAACCCGCAGAATGGAAAAGCATGAGCCCTAAGCACATTAATGCCACTCTGACTCGACCATCCTAACCCCAGATAAGCTCGTGACAGTAAATAATTAATGTATATATATTTACATAATTTTATTATGTGCCAGTAAATATTAATCCATCTAGAATTTATTTCCGCTGCAGTTATGGATCCCACCTTAATCCATAAGCAATTGACTGGAATAAAGACCATGACATACTTAATTATTCATCATGGAAGATGAAACTCCAGATAGTATTATATTGTCTTGATTATAATTTTGTGCTAACTGAAGACAAGCTCATTATTGATCCAATAGCTACTGATATCAGAAGGCAGCAACTCAGGTATTCATTGACAAATGGGTTAAAACTAACAAGATAAGTATTCTCATAATTAAGTCTTCTATAGATTCTGTTATGCTTGATGAAATTTCTGAAAAAGATAATGCTAAATATTAGCTTGTGCTCATCAAGCATCAGTTTGAGAAATTTGTCAAGGGCAGGCAATATAGTGGAATTCATAAGAACTTTCAGACCAATTTTAAGATCTAGTTATGTTTTAGATCTGAAAGAGATCTTTTATATGTTATCTTTGAGGCATGCTTTGATTTATATACCAGAATAATTTCTTTTGGATATGATGTCATTTTTAAGAGTACTGATTGTGGTGTTAATTTGAATGAATCTGATTTTATTATCCATCTCTATGGTGATTCTTTTGATTCTGATTTGTTATTTGCTGGTTTATTCAAATTGACATTGGATGCATCATATGAGTAGTTTTTTATCATGTATTAGTTATTCTCATAACCTTTTACTTCTACAAAATGCAGGCATATTTCTAAAGAGAAATTGCATTATCTTGTGAAGATATGTGTTCTCGACTCTTTAGATTTTTCACATGTTTTGATTGTATTCGAGAAAAACTGATCAAATTGAGAAAATTTGAGTTAGGAAAGAGTACAGATCCACTTTAGATTATCCATATTGATATATGTGGACTTTTCCCCATTCTTTCTTGGGGAGGTCATAGATATTTCATTACATTTATTGATGATTTCTCTCATTATGTCTATACCTTTCTTATCCACTAAAAACCTGATTCTTTAAAAGTTTTCAAGACCTATCAAGTCGAGCGACAGTTGAATTAGAAAATAAAAGTTGTAAGGTCTGATCGAGTGAGAGAATACTATAGCTAGATGGATCAGGACAATCAATACTCCGAATCTTTCTATAGATTTCTGAAAGATCAAGGCATTCTGTTAAGAACACCATACCCAATTTCAATCATGTTCTGTTATAGTAAAGAGTGATATTATTCTTGAACCTATCATTATATTTTAATCCTACAAGAACTCTTTAGCATAGTAGAGGAAGTACATTTTAGAGTGTTGGACAATGTATTGATTGATTAGGTCACTTTTAACTTATATAGTTGATTTAGTTATTAGTATTACATGGTGACATTTTTGTTGGTCCCGAGATGATGCTAATTGTTAGATCTAAATTATATACGTCAACACTCAAATAAAGATATTAGCGTTACAGAAATAAAGTACTTGCAATAAAAGAAAATTAAATCTCAGAAAGTAAAGCAAACGCAAACACAAGAGATTTATCTTGGTTCGGTCCTCGTGACCTACATCCAGTCCCCAAGCCACCCGCTTGAGATTTTTCTTTATCTTTTGACTTTGTATACCAAAAATCAACACCTTATACACCACTTGACAAATCTCCTTTGCCAAATGTGTACAACTCTTCTTACAACCAAGAAGACCACAACACCTTATACAAACTCTCTTTAACCCGAAGACGCTCTTGTACAATGCTCCTCTTTGAGTGATTACAATTGATCCTATAAGCCTTGAATCTGTATGTGATCGTGAATAAGGGCTCTTATAGGTGGACTCTCAGAAATCTTCACTATAGAATACGAATTTGAATGAAGAACTGAAAGTGGAAAACAGTTTTCTGAAAGCAGATTTTTTTCAACAGAATTTTTGGGCAGAAAACTATTGATTTTGATTGGTGTCTTTAGCCTAGGATAACATACCTATTTATAGCTGAAATTCATAGTCAGTTAGGGTAGTTATCAGGTCAATTTTGATATATAAACGTTGGATAACGTTGGATAAAACACCAAAAAAAGAAACTGTCCAACAGTCAGAAACTACCATTAGTCGACTTGAAATATGGAGTTAGTCGACTAAGTTAGGCAATTTACACTGGGTTAGTCGACTACAAAAGAGACCAAGTCGACTAGGTCAAGATAAAAACATAGGACAAGTTTCTGAAAACTAAAATTAGTCGACCAGCAGAGTTTATAAGTCGACTAGGCCAGGTATTAATCGATTAGGAAAACTAGTAAGTCAACTAATATTGAGTGCAGGTCAGAAATAGAGAGTTGGTATGTTTTGCAGAACAAAGACTAGTCGACTACATAATATATCAAGTCGACTATACTATGTATAAGTCGACTACTAAAGGGTATAAGTCGACTAATAGAGTAATGATGTGTGTGTGTGTGTTTCAAGGCTTTTAACATACTATTAAACATTACAATACACATCCATAGTTACTCTCTTTGGGAAGTCTTGAGCATGTAGAACTCTTGAATAGGCTTATAAGATAGAGCTCTAATGATATGTCTTCACAGATGTATCATCAAAAGCAAGTTCCAACATTCTTCCCCTTTTTGATGATGACACTTTGTGTGCATGAATACTCCCCCTGCAGAAAATATGTTATATGTTCTCCCCCTGCAGAAAATATGTTCTCCCCCTACAGAAAAGAGGTTATAACATATATAGAAAAACATGTGTTCTCCCCCTGTAAAAAATATATTATAACAAATATATATAATAAATGTTCTGAAAATATTTTTCTTATCAAACTTCTTATATGGTACCTAAAAGATAGACATTAGAATGGTATCAATCATCATAAGATCAAAACATTAACCTTTAGGAGATCATACCCAATTTGAATTTGGTTTTCATCTGTTAGTATACACATAATTGCATGAATTACATATATCATGTATGTATGATGCAATATAAGTATTTTTATCAACAATGCTTAAGTTTTAGGAATCCGTGTGAACTTGTTCTTAATTCTTTTTGAAATAATATCAGTATTTCTTTTCACAAAAAAATTATATGGATTACTAACATATGTAAATTTTCCAAAAAATTCAAGACCATAATGATTATGTGACATCTTTTAATATGATAACAAATTATTTAACTTTTCTTTTTCTTGATTAAATTTAGTCACATTTTCAAAATCTCTTCATACTTCATTTTGAAACTTGGTATGTCTTTATCTAAAACAGAAATTCTTTCATTTAAAGATATAGTTTCTCTTTTCAATAAAACATTATTTTATAATAAATTCTCATTATTTTTTTTAATGATGATATCACTTTTTCAAATTTTTGAGAATTTATAGAAGAAATTGGGGAAGCATAACAAGAATTTTCTTTGAAAAGTTTTTCATTTTCCTTTGTCAAAACTTTATCTTTATCTTTTTATTCTTAAGATCATTGTATAATTCTTGAAATACATCTAAAAGTTCAGAAAATTGTACCTCATCTTCTTCTAGAGCCATGTAACAGATGTTGGCATGTTCAGTGATTTTTTCTTCGTCAGAGGAAGAGGAATCACTATTTTTCATGATGCTTGGTAGTCTTTTTTCTTTCTGAACTTTTTGCTCTTGAATTTACCTTTATTTTTGAGCAATGGGCAATCCTTCTTCATATGGCCTGTTCTATTACAATTAAAACATTTAAACTTATCTTTCTTCAAGAATTTTCTGAACTTTCTTGAAAGCATTGTCATCTCCTCTTCATCGTTATCTGAATTGTCCGTGTCTGAGAATGCATGGAAGGCAAGTTCTTTCTTCTTTGAGAGAGATTGTTGTTCATCCTTCTTTTTGTCTTCGAGTTGCACTTCATATGCCATTAGATTACCAATAAGGTTTTATAATAACATTGTTGAGAGATCATTCGCTTCTTCGATTGCAGTTGTCTTCTTTTCCCAATCTGATGTGAGTGCACGAAGGATCTTGCGAACTTTTTCGACTTGGGTGTATTCCTTTCCAAGGGATACTAAAGAATTTGTTATATCAGTGAACCTTGTAACCATTTTTGAGATGGTTTCATTTTCTTCATTTTAAAAAGTTCAAACCTGTGGACAAGAATAGAAATTTTAGATTCCTTAACCTTATTTGTGCCTTCATGTGTTACTTGTGGAGTGTGCCATATTTGATTTGCAGAAGTGACTGTTGACACACGGTTGAATTCTTCTTTGGTTAAGGCACAAAATAAAGCATTCATCGCTTTGGCATCAAGGTTCCCATTCTTCTTTTGATCATCACTCCAAGCGGTGTAGTTGGTACTCGGTTTGGTGTACGCTGCTTCTACTATGTTTCATAGTTCGTAGTTGATCGAATGCAAGTAGATCTTCATTCTACACTTTTAATAGTTGTAGTTGAATCCGTCAAATAGCGGTAGACGTTGTGTAGAATATCCTTCTTTGAATTGTGATGAAGGAAACTCCGTTGCCATCCATGTATTATTGTTGACTGGGTATACAGAGCTTGTATGCCGGGCCGGGCTCTAATACCAATTGTTGGTCCCGAGATGATGCCAATTTTTTGATCTAAATTATACACGTCAACACTCAAACAAAGATATTAGCGTTACAGAAATAAAATACTTGCAATAAAAAGAAATTAAATCTCAGAAAGTAAAGCAAACGCAAACACAAGAGATTTATCCTGATTCGGTCCTCGTAACCTACATCCAGTCCCCAAGTCACCTGCTTGAGATTTTCCTTTATCTTTTAACTTTGTACATCCAAAATCAACACCTTGTACACCACTTGTCAAATCTCCTTTGCCAAATGTGTACAACTCTTCTTACAACCAAGAAGACTACAATACCTTATACAAACTCTCTTCAACCCGAAGACGCTCTTGTACAATGCTCCTCTTTGAGTGATTACAATTGATCCTATAAGCCTTGAATCTGTATGTGATCATGAACAATGGCTCTTATAGGTGGACTCTGAGAAATCTTCACTATAGAGTAGGAATTTGAATGAAGAACTGAAAGTGGAAAACAGTTTTCTGAAAGCAGATTTTTTCAACAGAGTTTTGGGCAGAAAACTATTGATTTTGATTGGTGTCTTTAGCCTAAAATAACATACATATTTATAGCTGAAATCCATAGTCAGTTAGGGTAGTTATCAGGTCAATTTTAATATATAAACGTTGGATAACATTGGATAAAACACCAGAAAACATAAACTGTCCAACAGTCAGAAACTGCCATTAGTCGACTTGAGATATGGGGTTAGTCGACTAAGTTAGGCAATTTACACTAGGTTAGTCGACTATAAAAGAGACCAAGTCGACTACGTCAAGATAAAAACGTAGGACGAGTTTCTAGAAACTGAAACTAGTCGACCAGCAGAGTTTATAAGTCGACTAGGTCAGGTATTAGTCGACTAGGAAAACTAGTAAGTCGACTAATATTGAGTGCAGGTCAGAAACAGAGAGTTAGTATGTTGTGCAGAACAAAGACTAATCGACTACATAATATATCAAGTCGACTATACTATGTATAAGTCGACTACTAAAGGGTATAAGTCGACTAATAGAGTAATGATGTGTGTGTTTCAAGGCTTTTAACATACTATTAAACATTGCAATACACATCCATAGTCACTCTCTTTGGGAAGTCTTGAGCATGTAGAACTCTTGAATAGGCTTGTAAGATAGAGCTCCAATGATATGTCTTCACAAATGTATCATCAAAAGCAAGTTCCAACAATTTTGGTGTTGTAACTAGAGAGATTATGCATTGCTCATTGAGTAATTTCATTTTTTTGCATTCTAACTTTAGGTAGGCACCACAAAAAGTTAAATTGGATTATGAAAGTTTTACATTTAGGTGTACGACTATTCAGTATTAGCTTATTTTGTCAATCTTGTTGGCCCAAAGGCCTTTCACCTTAGTTTTGATGATGACTAACTTATGAAGGTTAGTTTGCTAATGATCTTGTATTTAATAAGTTTTAAATACTGATCAAGATCTTAGTAGGTGATTAGCTTCAATAAAAAATTCAAAGTCTAATTTTAGAGCTAACACAAGTTGATTCAAGAGCTTGCGCGTCAAGATTGTTGGCCCACAGGCCTTCCACTCTAGTTTTGATGATGATTAACTCATGTAGTTATAGTTTACTAATAAACTTGTGATATTTAGTTTGAGATATTTAACCAAGATATTAGTAGGTAATTAGCTTCAACAAAGGTGTTTTGGAGCTTTCACATGGTGATTGAAGAGCTCGAGCGTCAAGTTCATATCTAGTACTCGTTTGGAGTCAAGCTCGGTGGATCGCGTTTGGATCGAGTTAACTTGGAGACGGCGTTCTACAAGAAGGCTTCGGTTTGTTTAGGTTAAAATGTTGTTTAGATCATATGTAAAGATTAGACAGTGTGGTATGCTCAAGTTCACAACACACACATATTTCATGTTTATTAGTTTTGGTTTTCGGTTTAACCGATCTTGGTTTTCATGAATAGATAGAGTCAAAATAAGTTTACATGATTTAATGTATATTAGATTTAATCTTTATAAATATATTCTTCATCTATTTAGAAAAACTTATTTTTATAGTCTACTTCATGAGTTTGGAGTTTTGTATTTAAACAAAACTTATTTTTGAATTTAATGTCAAAAAATATAGATATAAATCTTTATATGTATATTGAATTCTATCCATATACTATATGCTTCAAAGTTGTTTAAATATCATGTTTTTGTATTTACATGTATTTTGAAAAAATCGGATTTTTATTTCAAAAATACAAGTTTTGGAAAATACAGTTTTTGTTTTAAGGCAAATTTTCTATCACACAAAAATGGTTCAAATAGTTTAAAATATGTGTTGAATTTTTATCACACATGCTTGTATTTCAAAGATCATACAAGAACTAATTTTTGTAGAATTTATGTGATTTTATGGGATTTAATTGAAGTTAAAAAGATAAGTTTTTAAATCCTGAAAATACCTGCCAGGCTTTGGCAGTCGACCGGACCAGTAGTCGGTCGACCGGACCAGTAGTCGGTCGACCGACCCGATCGACCGATGTGCACGAGACGTGCACAAAGGCCAAGTTGGCTTGGCCGGTCGACCGACTGAAGTTACCCCACTCTCGGGTGGGGGCGGTCGACCGGGCGGTCGACCGTGAGCTTTGGCCCGGTCGACCGGGCGGTCGACTGGCCAGAGAGCAGTTGCTCTCTGGATCTGGCACGGTCGATCAGGCGGTCGACCGGAGGGCTCAACGTTCACATTTTTTACCGTTGGCCAGTCGACCGGCTGGTCGACCGGAAGGGCATTCTGGCTCTTTTCAGCTGCCAACGGGCAGATTTTTAAAGGGGCTATAAATACCCCATTTGAGTTGGTTTTCAACAAGAATTTCAAGAGTAAAATTCTCCCATTTACAAGTGTTTTAACACTAGTTTTCAAAAGAGTTTTTAAGCCTAAAGATTTCATCTTTATTTTGTTTTAAAGGGTTGGAAAATTTAAAGAAAAAGAAAGTCTTTGGATTGTTTTTTATCTTCATTTTCATATCAATTCTAGAAGTTTTTCTAAGAGTTTTCCTTTGAGTTTTTGATTTCCAAACTCTTTATTTCTCACACTTGAGCTTATCTTCTATCCTATCTATTAGGATCTTTGTTTTTTGGGAAAAGATTTGGTTTGTGGTTGAGATAAACCACCAAGTTGTAAACCTTCCATTGATTGTGATATCCCTCTAGTGAGAGGTGATTGAGTTGTTATCCCTCAAGTATGAGGTGATAGTGGAAGTGGTGTTTGGCTCCCTCTTGTGAAAGGTGGAGATTGTGTTGGAATCCTTCAAGTGTGAGGTGATTGTGTTTGAGTGGCTTTGTGCCTATCCCTTATTTGTGAGGTTGATATTGTTTGGCTTTGTGCCTTATCTCTAAGTATAGAGGTTGTATTGTTGGAGAGAGGAGTTGTGTACTCCCGATTGTAATTGCCCCAAATCCTCAGTGGAGGTTCCCTGTGTGGGAAGTCCTGTGTGGACGAGTTAGTGGAAATCCTTCTGTGTGAAGGCGGGGACGTAGAGCTGGGTGCTCGAACCTCGAAACATATTTTGGTGTTTGCGTTTGATCCACTTTCTCTAACTCTCTCTCTCTCTTACATTGTGCCTTGCATTATTCATATTGCTCATTCATACTTATATGCTTGGTTGTGTTTGTTTGTGTGCATCACTTGTGTTTAACCACGAGAGCTTCATATAGCACCTCAACTCTTATTCAGAGGAATCAAGAGGAGTTAGTCCAGAGCCCTTTACCGGGAATTCGGCTACACTCGTTGGTTACACTAAGTGTGTTGCAATTAAGTTTTAATTTTCGCATTATTGTTCATAGATTAGTCGTACACCTATTCACCCCCCTTCTAAGTGCACTTTCAATTGGTATCAGAGCCTACACTCCTGATATTAAGTTTAACCACCTAGGAGTGTGATCTTGGTTGCCAATCTACATTTGCATTTGCATTTGCACACATATAGTTTGCACTCATGGATAACCCTCCTATGTTTGATGTCTCTAGAATTGATATATGGAAGGTTATGATGAGTTGCCATTTAAAAGCCCTAGGTTATAAAGTTTACCTTGCCATTACCAAGAAATCATACCTTAGTGATAGCAAGCATATAGAGGCCAATGCACTAGCCCTAAAGGTACTTAGAGCATCTCTTGATAAAAAATATTTACATGTATTTTCTCATTATGATTCCGCTTTTGCAGTGTGGAACATTTTGACATCTCCCGAGCTACAAACGATTATCAATAAGAAGAGGAAATCTGGTCGAGACGAGTCTGACGAACGTTGCTTCATGGTCTAAGGGAATGACTCCCTTGCGGTACATTCGGATACTCAAGTGAATGTTAGTACTAGTTCTTATTATAATGAGTGTATGGATGCACATGCCTTAAATAATAAACTAGCTAAAAATTGTGAAAATTTGATTTCAAAATATAAACTTTTGAAAAAGGATAGCTTTGGATTAAAAGAAGAAAATAAAAATTTATCTTCTAGACTTGAGATTGCTTTGCAAGAGAGGGATGAGATTTCAAGTGAACGTGACTCACTTAAATCCCAACTTGAACTTGCCCTTAATGAAAACAAAATTTTGAAAACAAAAAATGATTGTGAAAATGTTTTGAAGAAAAATGAGGCTTTATCCTCAAAAGTTGATTTTGTTGTAAAAGAAAATGAATCTTTAAAAATGAAAATTGTTTCTATTTCAAAGGAATTGGAAATTATTTTAAATAAAAATGTTTCTTTGAAAAAGAATTTAGACACACATGTTTGCCATGCTAGTGTAGCTTCACATTCTAGCTCACCTATTACATGCTCCACTTTATCTTCTAGTATTAAAAATGATATAAATGTTTTGAAGAAGAGTATTGAATGTTTAGGCTCCACTTTGAGCCATTGTGCTTTGAACCACTCACGATTGGAATCTATGTTTCGAAAGAAACAAGTTCCTCCTATGCATGCACACAAACCACGACATACACATGCTCCTCACGGTCACACTCATAACACTTTATATGCTCATGTGTACACATGTATACATTGTGGACGTAAGGGCCACCTTGCTAAATTTTGTTATGATAAGATAAATGATTCTAATTTAGCAAATAAGTTTGTTTGGGTTAGGAAAGGAGCTAACCCCCATGGACCCAAAAGTGTATGGGTACCAAAGACCACTGTTTTCCATTGATTTTGCAAAGGGAAAAACTTACAAAAAAAAGGGGTCGAGGAGCTAAATTACAAGTAACACAAAAGATTATAAGTAGATCTCCTCTGAGATTCTAGAGAAGTGTGCTGACAGGAGTCTGGTCAGTGCACGACCACTTTGTCCCTTTGACGATGCGATCGATAGGATTCCCTTCTCGCCTGGTTCGGGGAATCGGAGAACAGAAGGTTGGTAGAACCCTCTTATTACTTCTCAAACCGCCTTCACTTAGGAATTCCTTCTCGCCTGGTTCTGGAGATTCCTTGAAAGGAAGGAAGGTATTAGGGTACAGCACCCTGATTAGAGAAGTAATTCTCTGAATTCCCTGAATTTTTAGAAGTAAGAGAATAGATCTCTATTTAGCCGTCTCTCTGTTTTTTTAGCCTTCGTGTGTTTGCCCTCCTCGTGTGTGTTTTCTCCTTGTACCTCTGGTGGGCTATTTATAGGGAGAGCAGGGGTATAATTGTCCCTTAAAAATCTGAAAACAGATTAAGTTAATCTGTTTAAATTTGTAAAGTAGCCTTGCTGCGAGGCTAGAATCAGCTTCTGTGAAGCTAGAAGTAACCGGTAGCATTGATCTCCTGATCTGTTTTGATTCTTTCTATATAATTGGAAGATCACCCCTGATCCTCTTACTTGTTTTAGGAGAGTCAAGAGATTATGGCAAACAACTGCCAAATTTGATCTCAGATTTGATCTTGATTAGATTTGATCTCATTTGGAGATTTAATTGGTCAAAGGTTGACCATGACAGACCCGCAGCGGAGCTGCCACGTCGAGCTCGCAGAGGAGATGGAAGAAGCATCTGGCGAAGTCAGAAGAAAGCTCTTCAGTGGAGCTAGATAACATCTGTGGCGAAGCAACCGAACATCCTTCTGCGCGGTTGCGTGTGACTTCGAGCGAAGCTAACTATCTGCAGAGTTAACTGAGCACTTCAGGTGAAGCTGTAAGTTAGCTCTTCGATAGAGCTTTGAACAGCTTCGAGGCGAAGTTGGACAATCTTAGCCTCTCAGGCGAGGCTATCCCTTTGGGCTCATGTGATGCTAAGTGTTGAGCTAAGCTAGTATCTTAGACCTGCTGAGGTCTGTTCGAAGACAATCTGGGCTCACTGTCTGCTTCACTGGATCAGTAGAGTCCAAGTTGTTGATTTGTCCCTCGGAGATGGGTATAGGACTAGTCATCAGCTTGTCTGTCACTTGTCTTTTGTTTCACTCCAGTTATCCATTCCATCTAGTTCCACTCCATCTCCACAAAACTCCAAAGAAACTGAAGTTGAGAAATCAGCAGGATAGGTGCACCAGCCTACAGCCCCATTTCCGAATAGGCTTAGGAGTAATAATAATGCACATATGGAGAAACTACTCGAGGTGTTTAATCAGGTTAGGCTCAATATACCACTTCTTGATGCAATCCAACAGGTCCCTAGTTATGCCAAATTCCTTAAGGACATGTGCACCAAGAAAAGAAAGACAAATGTGCCTAAGAAGATTTTTCTAGCCACTAACATTAGTGAGCTATTGTCCAACCAGATCCCAGTCAAGTACAAGGACCCTGGTTGCCCCACCATTTCTTGCACAATAGGTCGAGCTGAAATCAATCGAGCACTCCTCGATTTAGGAGCTAGCATTAATTTGCTTCCTTTCTCTGTATATCAACAACTTGGATTAGGAGAACTCAACCCAACCCAAGTTACAATCCAATTGGCTGATCGCTCAATCAAAGTTCCTAAGGGAGAGATCAATGATGTCCTCATATAGGTGGAAAAATTCATTACCCAGTCAATTTCATTGTTTTAGAGACACAACCTGTGTCTAATCCTAGGTCCCAAACTCCCGTCATCTTAGGACGCCCGTTCCTAGCAACCGCAAATGCAATCATAATTGTAGAAACGGATCCATGAGATTGACTTTTGGGGATATGACCAAGGAAGTCAATATTTTCAACTTAGGTAAGCATCCCTACGACATGACCGACCAACCCTTTGAGGTTAACTTCATTGAAAACATGACTAGTGAGCACAACGAGGAGATCACACTAGAGTCAAAGGAAGAGGAAGAGTTAGAATCAAGTGATCTCAACCTTGATGAGATTGAATGGGTAGCAAATCCAAGTTCTATAGAGATGGAAAATTCAAGCTTAACACCTCCACCATCAAGCCACCTCCTTCGTTGGAGTTAAAGACCTTGCCTAAACATCTTAAGTACGCCTACCTTGGTGAACAAGAGACGTTACCAGTTATAGTTGCCTCCAATTTGACTAATAAGCAAGAGGAAGACCTACTGGCAACCCTTAGGAGACATAGGGAAGCCATTGGTTGGACCATGGCAGATATCAAGGGACTGAGCCCTAAGATAGTCCAGCATAGAATCCATCTAGAGGAAGGGGTTAGAATCCATCTAGAGGAAGGGGTTAAACCTAAGAGGGATCCACAGTGTAGGCTAAACCCGCTCATGCAAGAGGCTGTACAAGTTGAAATAATGAAACTGTTAGATAATGAGATCATTTATCCCATTTCCGATAGCGAATGGGTTAGCCCAATGCATGTGGTCCCTAAGAAGTCCAGCTTTACTGTGATAGAAAACGACAAGCATGAGTTAGTGCAAATACGATTGCCTACCAAAGTTCGTGTATGCATAGACTATCGCAAGTTGAACGCCGCCACTAGGAAAGATCATTTTCCCCTCCCATTTATCGACCAAATGCTGGAACGATTAGTATTACTGTTTCTTGGACGGTTACTCAGGGTATAACTAAATCCTAATAGCCCCGGAGGACCAAGAAAAGACAACGTTTACGTGTCCATTTGGGACATTTGCCTATCGTCGAATGCCTTTCGGCCTATGTAATGCCCCCGCCACATTCCAACGTTGTATGTTAAGCCTTTTTTCTGACATGGTCGAGCGCTTCTTAGAGATTTTCATCGACGACTTCTCCGTCTATGAAAATTCATTTGACCAATGTCTCCATTACTTGGAGATAGTGCTGAATAGATGCACCGAAAAGAACTTAACCCTCAATTGGGAAAAGTGCCACTTTATGGTGCAGCATGGGATTGTCCTAGGTCATGAGATATATAGGGAAGGGATCAAAGTAGACAAGGCTAAGGTGGAGATCATAGCCAAACTTCCAATTTCATGATGCATGAAGGACATTCGTTCTTTCTTAGGACACGCTGGGTTTTACCGTAGGTTCATTAAGGATTTTAGCAAAATTGCTAGACCCCTTACAAACCTTTTAGCTAAAGACGTGCCCTTCATCTTTGACGATATGTGTAATAGCGCGTGGGAAAAGTTGAAATTGGAACTTATCTCTGCACCTATCATCTCACCTCCGGACTAGTCCAACCCTTTTGAGATCATGTGCGATGCCTCCGATTTTGCGATAGGCACTGTCTTAGGACAGCGCAAGGATAACAAGAAACACGTGATCTATTATTCAAGTAGGACACTCAATGACGCCCAAGTGAACTATACTACAACCGAGAAAGAATTCTTGGCAGTAGTGTTCGCTTTGGAGAAATTTCGCCCATACCTACTTGGGACCAAGACCACGATTTTCACCGACCATTCTGCTCTTCGATACCTAATGCTTAAAAAGGACGTGAAGGCCCGACTCATTCGTTGGATCCTCCTCCTTCAAGAATTTGATCTCGAAATTTGAGATAAAAAAGGTGTTGAAAATGTCATCGCAGACCATCTCTCTCGTGTGCCAAACGCACCTTCCGACGAACTGCCCATCAATGACAATTTTCCCGATGAACAACTTCTAGCCATCTCTAAGGAACCATGGTTTGCCGACATAGTAAATTACTTAGTCACAAACTAAACACCACCTAATTGGTCAAAACAGGATAGATACCGATTCTTGTCTCAAGTCCGGTATTACATATGGGAAGATCCTTACCTTTTCAAATAATGTAGCGACCAAATTATTAGGTGATGTGTCCCCGATGAGGAAACTAGAAGTGTTCTAGCCTTTTGTCATGAATTTGCTTGCGGTGGACACTTTGGTCCCCGCAAAACTGCCGAAAAGATCCTACAAAGTGGCTTTTATTGGCCCACTTTGTTTAAAGACGTATTCGAATTTTGCAAAACTTGCACAAGATGTCAAATGATAGGAAGGATTTTCAAACGAAATATGATGCCCCTAAATCCAATTCTAAAAGTAGAACTTTTTGATGTTTGGGGCATTGATTTTATGGGACCCTTCCCTAACTCGTTTGGGCACCAATACATCTTATTGGCTGTAGATTACGTATCGAAATGGGTTGAAGCCGTCCCTTGTAAGACAAATGACAACAAAGTTGTTGTCAAATTCTTAAAGAAAACATCGTCTCACGCTTTGGAACCCCTCGTGCCATAATTAGTGAAATGGTACACATTTTTGCAATAGAACTTTTGAAGCTCTTATGCGAAAATATGTCATAACTCACAAGTTATCTACGCCGTACCATCCTCAAACCAGTGGACAGGTAGAAGTTTCCAATAGGCAAGTCAAGCTTATCTTGGAGAAAACTGTGAATCAAAATAGGAAGGACTAGTTCGCCAAATTGGTGGATGTCTTATGGGCATATAGGACTGCATTTAAAACGATTCTAGGAATGTCTCCCTACAGACTAGTCTTTGGAAAGGCTTGCCACCTTCCTGTTGAGTTAGAGCACCGAGCCTTATGGGCAATTAAGCAGCTGAATTTCGATCTAGATAAGGCCGGTGAGCTTCAAAAATTGTAAATTTCTGAACTGGAGGAATTGAGGAACGATGCATATGAAAATGCGAAAATTGCGAAGGATAGGGTTAAGGTTGTTCACGATAAGTTCATCACGAGAAAAACTTTTGTCCAAGGACAAAAAGTGTTACTCTATAACTCTAGACTTCATCTCTTTCCCGGCAAGTTAAAATCAAGATGGACAGGGCCCTTCATTGTTAAGACTGTATTTCAACACGGAGCCATAGAGATCTATGACCCAAAAAATGGCAGTACATTCAAGGTAAATGGTCAACGTCTTAAAATCTTTTTGGAATCAGTACTGGAAGTAAATGCAGTCATGGGTCTTTCTGACCCAATGTATCGGTAACTCTATCTCTCTCTCTGCCAATTCATGTATCCATGCATTCATTCATACATTGGGAACAATGCATGAGACAAGTGTGGGGAAAGGTAAAATGTAAAATAAAAATAAAATGTAAAAATAAAAAAATAAAAATAAAAAATTTTCTTTTCTTTTCTTTTTCTCTTTATTTGTTCTAACATAAAACAAATAAAAAAATTTTAAAAAAATTTTTAAAAAAAATTTTAAAAAAAAAAAGATATATAAAAAAATTAATAAAAAGGACAATATTTTGACTTATCTTTTGAAAGAAATCTAATTTAGTCTTAAGAATTAGGAAAATCATGATTAGGATTTCAAAAAACTTGGTCAAAATAAATAAATTGTGAATTTTTAGGTATATGAGGAGAAATTGAATAAGTAATTGGTCTTGATTTTTACCTTAAGGAAATGTGCATACCTAATGCATATCTAGGATTCTAAGACAAAGACTCTTGTGCCTCACAAAATATAATAATAATATAATAATATTTTAAAATATGTATATATAAAGAAATTCACTAATTAAGCTGGATACATGTGCCTCAAGAAGCATAAGTATTCACGCCTAAAGGTGATTTTATAAATAGAGTCCTTGGTTTTGTGGCCTAATTCACTCGAATTTGAGTCTGTGGGTGTTTTCTCACCCGGTGCCCTAAAATCAACCAGTTTGGGAGTCACCGACTTTAAGTTCGCTACATGGGTGGATTAAAAAGCCTAAAAAACCTAAGAAATATTATATATGTACTAACACATCTAATAGTCAATTAGTTAGGTATTAGGGCCTCAAGAAGCCCTGATACTTACAGGAAAGAAAATTAGATGAGTTATACATATTAAAAAAAAAGAAAAAAATATAATAAAGAGCATGAGAGTCCAAGTTAAAGAATTTCTAGTAAAGATTCACAAGGATGCATATGACTTAGGGTAACGAAAAAGACTATACAAAAATTCAATTTTGATTCTTACCTAAAATGGATAACAATTTATTATATAAAGACTAAGTTTAAGAATGAATAAAAATGATAATCTTAAACTTATAGACTACTTAGTCTCTTCAAACATATTTCAAATATTTTCCTTTTTATGGATTTTGTGGGTGTAATCCGCTGAAACCCTCACGAGACAACACTCGTCCTCTAGGTTAACCTAGAGGTTTAACGGCTTGTTGCACATGCTAAGTGCAACCGTGATTCCTACGAAAGTGAGTTAGCTAGATTAGTTTTTCTTTTCTTATTATTTTAATTTTTACTGGAGGACGAGCAAAAGATAAGTGTGGGGGTGTGATAGATAGTAAAATTGCATATTTATCACTACATTTACTATCATGTTTCCTATTTATTCTTTTAATAATGCACTATTACTAAATTTTGTTATTTAATGTGTGCAGGCCTTGAGTAATTATTTAAATAAAGAATAAAGCCTAAATGAAGCTCAGAAGCCCAAAAAGCCCATGTGCAAGCCCAAGTGCAAAAGTTACAATTATCAAGTGCAAAAGTTGCAATTACTAAAAGAAGAGGAAAGGATAGACTTCTACTCAACCCTAAATGCTTGCAGACAAGGATAAAGATAAAAGGAGGAGAGTGCAAAGATAAAATTCGTTTTAAGAGATTTGGATTTAGGGTAACTTGCTCCTCAAGTTATTTCAAATTTTCAAAATAAAGAGTCGGTATGCCAGATCTAAAAGGATATACCCAGATGGACGGACCAGAGGAGGCCACGCGTGAAAGCGCGTGGCCAGGGACAAAGCTATGGCCGCGGAAACGCGGCCAAAGCCGCGTTTTCGCGACCATATGGATAAGACAGGATACCTATTTTCGCAGGAGAGTTGTACGGGACTCTACTTCTTCCAGCTCCTATAAATACCCCTGTAGAGCAACAGAGAGGGCGCATCCAGAGACGGGAACTTAGGGTTTTCTTTAGTTTTTCTCTTTCAAATTTCTTGTAATTTTCGTTTCGTTTTTAGCACACTTTGGAGGAGGAGAGGAGCATTGTATTTGGAAGTGATTTCAAATAAAGGTTACCTTTTCTTCTTTGCCATTTAAATTCTTGTCATTTAATTTTGTTTTATGCTGTGATCTTTTTATTTGTCTTTTTTTCTCTCTTTCGCAATTCTTCACATTAAATAAAATAAAGAATTGAAAAAAAAAGATGAATAACTAATTCTAAGTTGTGGTTTACTGATCTCTTAAACAACCCTAGTGTAGTCTATGAATTGGATGGATTGATAGTCATTTTTAGAAACCTTAGGTTTAAAACAGTTTTCTTGAAGATTAAATTGATAGTTAGTTTTTCTAATCTAGGTTACACCTCTAAACAATTCTTCATAACTTCATGCTTAAGTACTTTGACAGCATAACCTTAAGGTAAGACTTTTCTTATGCTGTACTTAGAAGTTAGGATGAACACTTGTTGAATTTTTAGTAGTACAAACTAGTTAAATTCTAATAGCATTTATCTTGCTTGAATTTCTATTAATAACCTAGGGTAGATCTTACTTGTTTCAAAATGACATTCACTTTTCAAGACTTGCACTATGGGTTGTGGTAGAAGATTAGTAAACTGCATATCTCCAATCCAATTATTCAAATCTAATCACTCTCTTTTATTTTGTTCAAGTAATACAGAGAAATCGTCCGAAAAGCTTGCATCGCATCCTTCCCTGTGGATCGACCCCTTTTGCCCTTGCTACAGCGGATAGAATTGAGACTAGTCTTGCCATATAGGTGGGGCTAAGACTGCGTCCCTCTGGATCAGTTTGGCTTAGCCATATAGGCGAGGGTAGGACTTGACTTATGCTGAGCTAACCCATCATCACTGTGCAAGCGAGGCTATCCTTCGCTTAACTGAAATCAACCTTTAAAGTGCAACTGGATCGGATATAAATTACTTCGCCTAAAGAATTTGACTTAGCGTATCATGCTTGCATTTTTCTTTAATTACTGCTAACCTGTTTCCAGTTTTGCATTGCATGAACTGTGCCCGCCAATCTTTTGATTTAATGAAAGAGATTAGAGACTTGCCTCTTGATCTTCTCGTTGAAACTTTAATCCTAAGCAGGAGGAACAAACTGGGGCAGCTGATGGGTGCTCCCAGAAGAGGTTGGCAGTCGCTTATCCGTGATGATCCACTTCAAGGCGGGACTGGTAGTCGCTTATCCGAGATGATCCACTTCAGGAAGGCGGACGTCACCTGTAAGGTCTCGGATCCTTTGCCAATTTTCATCAAAGATGATCCAGTTTCATGATGGCAAAATCTGCCATTATGCGAAGGATTATGGCCTTGTGCAGAAGGAAGGCCTTTCGTGTCCAGTTGGTTTAGCTTATCACCTTGAAAGTAGATAGGACAACTTATATGCCTTTGGAGCAATGATTCGGTTGTACGAAAGACCACTTTGATGTAGCGTCAATGTATCTTCCCTTTTGAATCAAATAAAATGTTTATTTTCAGCTTATCTGCTTTGTTTCTCTCCTTTTGAATCGAGGACACTTGAAGTGGACTAGCTTTAGTAAGTCCTTTCTTTAGAAGGAATTAGAAGCTCTTAGGGGAGCTAAACTTTTGGCGAAGTTGAAGACTGACACCCAACTGAGTTAGGACAAATCTCTGACGAAGCTATCGTAGAATTTCCGCGAAGGTAGAGATGTGCTTTTAGCGGAGCTAAGGCATGTTTCTCAGCGAAGTTATTCAAGCGTCGCGCTAAGTCAACATTAGACTCACGGCGGAGTTAGCCCTTAGTGGGGCTGAAGTAACGCTTCTTGGGAAGGCGCTTTAGGCGCCGTTTCAAATTAATTTGAAACGACTGTCTCGCGCTCCTTTCGAGGAGGTGACATTTAGGCAATCATCAGCCTATAAAAGCCTGATCGGGCTGAAAGAGAAGGCATCACTTCTCTTTGAATTTTCAGAGCACTCTGACTCTTTCTTCTTCTTCTCTCTTTCGTTTGGAATTTCAAGAACTTCCACAGTTCTCCAATGGCTCCCAAAAGACGAGCGGAAAAAGAGGTAGCAATCTCTACGACGGAGGGTCCTTCTCCTCCTCCGGTCATCGAACGACCTATCGCCGGTAGGGATCTTTCCCTTTTGATTAGAGATTTTCATTTCTCTTTTAAGCCAATTCTGGCTATCTTCCGATGAACCCAGAATGATCAATCATGATCTGGTGATCTTAGGGAGTTCAATTCCCTGAATTTCCCTTGATTTCTTGATTGGGAATCTTAGAACTGAAGGGTCCCTTCTTCAAGCTTCCAGGTGAAGCTATCCCTTAGGCGGTTCACATCCTGTTGAATGATAGGATGCGAAGCTAACCTTTGGCGCGCAACTGAAAAGGACCTTAATGCCCTTAAAATAATCTTTAAGCAATAATACCCTTCTGACGAAGTTAGCCCTGGGGCTTTGTCGCATTCTGTTGTTCGACGCCAAGCTTCCAGAGCGAAGCTAACACTTGAATATTTTCCTGCATCCTGCTTTCGTGTGGAATGCGGAGTTATGCTGCAGCTGCGAAGCTAAGCTTCGGGGTGAAGCTATCATTAGGCCAGCTTCGCTCGGAGAGCAAGGCTAAGCCTTAACAAAAATTGCATTCTTGTTTTAGCTCTTGTTTGGCTGATGAACTAATCAGTTTTTTCCTTGTTCTTGCAGTGCACTATACTCCTGGTCCTCTGAACAGTCTCTTTGGCACAGCCAGGGGGCTAAATGGCAACGTCAGCCTGCAGTTTCAAGGGTAGGCTTTTATTATTCAGCGAGCGAAGCTCTCCTGCTCGGGATGCACTTATTCATGGTGGGGATCAACGCACCATAAGGAGCATCCTAACTACTGCTCCCCTTGAAGATTCTGACCGAAGAATCTATCAGAAGCCCGGCTTCATATTCGGAGATGCAGCGCCAGATAATGATCGCCAGCTGCTAGCTGGAGAGGGGCAGTGGATTTTCAAATTGGATGGCGAGAAGTTCTATCTCCCATCTAGCAAGCGGCATTTTCCCTTGTCCTTCTTTCAATGCGTGACGAGGGCTCGGAAGATGCAGTGGCAAGTGACTCGGACTACTGACTCCGTTCAAGTAGGAAAGTTGATAATTCCGTCTCCTGGTTACACAAGGGCGGGTCCTCCTCGCTGTATATTGGGTTTCCATCTTGGGAACGTACTTCCAGACGTCCCAGTGGGAGAAAATCCTGCAATGGCTCAGACTTTTGGAAATCAATTCTTTAAGGTTCGTGGCAACTATCCAGCCACTGATTTCAGGACTCCAAGTGGATTCACCCTCCTAAGGCATGGTGGAGGAACTTGACCTTATATGTCCTTACTCATTTGAGGAGGTTCTGGAGAGTCTGGGACTTTACGAGCCATCAGGGCGACCTGTTATGGCATTCAGATGAGCGTAGCGAACTTTTACGCCATCTTTGAGTTATACTGCCCGGCTACAGGGACCTTCTTCACCCCTGTTGGCGAATTGAGTATGGCTCTGCACGAGATGTGGGAAGTCTCTGCTCTGCCTTTGGATCTCTCCCATACGAATATTTCCCTTGCGAGGCGGAATTGACACTTCTGGAGAAGCAGGAGCCCGCCTTATTTGAGACTTATCGGGAGTTGATGTGCTACCTCCACATTTGCTCCAGTATGCATGGGAGCCATAAGGGAGCTTCATGCAGTTTGAAGAGCTGGGGAAATTATTTGTTCCCCGACATGGAAGGTACTCCTGAAGCGGCTCATTGTGGAGTTGCTGATGAAGACATCTTCACCGGATGTAAGAGCACTCTCAAGGGGATCTAATTCTGGAAGAAGATGACGGACCCTATGAGAAAGGCGATATTCTTCGGAGTTTCCACTACCAGGCTCGTCGACCGACATCCCGGAAGGCACTTCTGGCTGGTTTTCTGACGGTCTGGTTGAAGAGATGTATGGTGCCGTCTTCATCTGGCGATGTCATTCATCCGACCGTCTTATTGCCTGCCGTTCGTCTAGTCTATGGTCATTCTCTTGGACTTCTTCCAGCCATGGTATGCTGTATTCAGAGGGCCTTCATGCATTGACGGAGGTTTTTGTAGGCCACCAACGACGAGCGGGAAAAGAGGACTATTTTGCCCTGTGACGGACCAAACCCCAGAATAGGTCTGCCATATACTTATTTGATGCATGGTTCGCCCTTCACTGCCCTTCCATCATCCAAGCCGGAGAGACCCCTAGAAGGTGTTCGAATGGCGCTTCTCCGGCGATTCGAGGGTGTTCATGGTCGAAGACTTATATGGCTGCGGTCCGTAAGCTGCTGTGCCGTCATGACGTCTATAGCCTTTTCTGCTGCTTCCCCTACATTCGCGATGCGGGCTATGGTGAAGAATTTAGGATGTGGGAGAAGGGCAGACGTCATTGAGTCGGGAAATCTTTGAGTGGCTGGTTAGCATCCGGCCATCACACTTGTTGTATAGAAGGGGGGACACCTGTTACCTGGAGCCCTATGTTTCGAGTCGGTTTGCCCGTCAGTTTGGGTATAACCAACTGTATGTAGGTAATCCGAACAGCAGTCTGGCCTTTATGGGGAGTCTCATCGATGGAGCTCGTGTCTGACGGTTCTTCATTGCTGGCTGTACTGAGGCGCGACTGTGCATGCCGCTAAGGACTCTGAACCTTCTGACGACCCTGAGATTCTGCCAGTGGTACAGAACTTCAAACTCCACACCCACTAGATTTTTCTATTAATTCCTCTGGTGTGAAGTTAATCTCTCAGCGGCTGAAGCGGAAGGTCACTGAGAAGAGCGAGGTAAAAGGGTCCGCGTTCCAGGCCTCAGGGATTCATTGCTGTTGATGATAGCAAAGCCTCAGATGCAGGAAGTCCTCGCTTTGAAGCGGATACAGGTGATGAGGCTCCGGCAGCTACTTCTGGTGGGGTAGGCACGGCCCCTATAGAACATGTTGATGTGGAAAAAGTGGAGGAAGATGCTGACGTCCACTTCAAGCGAAAGCGGGAAGGTGGATCTCGTAGGAAGAGGGTAGTGAAGAAGTCTCGTCGCTACACTCCTACGGTTATTGTAGAGGGCGAATTATCTGCAGCACCTCCTCCTCCTGCCCCATTAGTCATTAAGTTGTCGGCCCCTAGGCCGACTACCGGAAAGCTGCTCCGGGCCCGGGTGAGATCAGCTCCATCCTTGTAATATACTTCTTATGCGTTCCATATAGCTCATTATTTACTTTATGATTCAGGAGCTGAGGCGGTGAGAAGCCCGAGAGCTGAGGCTACCAGAGAACAGGAGGAGCATTATGATCCCCTGTTCACTTATAGAGAAGGCGATGAAGCTGGCTATTTCGCCGTCTTGAAAGAGTCTGAAGGTGATGCGGCTGGTGTAGGTCCTTTGGGCGCTGGGACTTCAAAAGGAAGTCCCGTAGCTTCTAGCTCTTTTGGGTGGACCACGGAGGGTTCGGCAAGTGAAGGCGGGCCGGCCATTCGTGTTGATTCCCTCAAAGATTTCCAATGGAGCCTGCAGGGACTGATGCAGCCGCCAAGACAATTGAGGCGACACCATCTTTTGGTATTGTTTTGACTTTTTGACTCCTGCTATTTGTTATGCCTTGCTTAACAAAGTCTTGTTGTTGTAGTGTGTTCGCTTCTGGGTGCATCGACTTCAAGAGAGCCAACCCGTCTTCCTGAGTGAACCAGGAGTGAAGTAAGTACCGACGACCCCTCATGTTGCTGCAGCTAGTACTTCTACTATTCCTTCCACAATAATGTCAATAAAGCCAGTAGAAACTCTGTCTTCAGGGGCTGCTCGTTTGCCAGGAGTAGTTGAGGCCGAGAATGAATTTGTTACTGAGTTAGTCGACAGCTTTTATAAGAGTTTGAAGCGATCCATTGCTTTGATCTTGAAGGGCTCGACTACCTCGTTCTCTGCTTTAAAAGTGGTCCTCTCCCGAAGCATTGACAGTATCCGGGACTTTAGAGGGGATGACCAGGTCGCTGCATTAGAGCTTCTGGTGGACAAACTTGAGAGGGATGTGGACGAATGGCGTCGTCTTAGCCATTCAGATTTAGAGTCTTCAGTTAATGAGCAGCTTGTGCACCTTATTGCTCAGATGCATGAGGCTCTTCTCGTCGCTCAGGAAGCTGCTAAGGCCATTTTCTCTGATTTGAAGTCCTTGGAGACAAGAAAAGTAGAGCTCGGAGATGCCATAGACGCTTCTAGCAGTGCTCTTCTTGACGCTGAGGATAAAATTGAAAAGGCCAAGGAGATGATCAGGAAGGCTAATCTTCTTTTATCCAAGGCTGAACCAGTGCGTCTTAAAGAGACTGCCTGGCTTGAGCAGCTTAGGGCTCAGAATGACGAAATCTTGCGACAGGAGGTAGCATAGAGGGCAACCTTGGTTGAAGTCAAAGCTCACTTAGCCCAGACGATGAGCTTTAATGAGGCCGAGTTAAGATCACAGGCGCTTATCAGGGCTGCTGAAGAGAGGAAGACAAGGCTGGCCACTCTTAAAAGTATTTTGTTTTGACTTCCCTGTTGCATTTCCAACTTGTTCTAGCTTCTGAATTCTTGATTTCAAGTTGTATTGCAGCCATTTGAGAAAATAGTCCTTGCCGGACTGAAAATGAGACTTGACTATCTGTCGGTTCAGAGGTCACAATGACGTACCGATTGAGAAGCCACAAGCTCAAAATTTTGTCGTATAATGACAAAGAAATAGTCCTTGCCGGACTGAAAGATGAGACTTCGCTATCTGTCGGTTCAGAGGTCGCAATGACATAACCGATTGAGAAGTCACCAAGTTTAAAATTTCTGTCGTATAAT
Organism: Agave tequilana; assembly: GCA_038442645.1. Taxonomy (NCBI): domain Eukaryota; kingdom Viridiplantae; phylum Streptophyta; class Magnoliopsida; order Asparagales; family Asparagaceae; genus Agave; species Agave tequilana. The sequence goes on along the minus strand of JAVJIF010010158.1, from coordinate 3,887 downwards.
GACAAAGAAATAGTCCTTGCCGGACTGAAAGATGAGACTTGGCTATCTGCCGTTCAGAGGTCGCAATGACGTAACCGATTGAGAAGCCACCAAGTTCAAAATTCTGTCATATAATGACAAAGAAATAGTCATTGCTGGACTGAAAGATGAGACTTGGCTATCTGCCGGTTCAGAGGTCGCAATGACGTAACCGATTGAGAAGCCACCAAGCTCAAATTCTGTTGAGATTTGGAATGAATTGTCAGAGGTATATTGTTAACGTGATAACTCGAAAAGTCCACCAAAGACTGAGTGGGACTCAGAAACTTACTGGGGAGCTAGGAAATGAATTCCATAGAAGATCATATGTCAGAGGTGTATGTTAACGTGACAAAAAGAACTTCGTAGGAATTCGGAAAGCAATTTGTCAGAGGTGTAATGTTTAACTTGACAAAAGGATATGCCAGAGTATAGTGTTAAACATAGCATGAAAAGGTCTCGTTCTCACAGAGAAAAACGAGGAGATCACTGTCATAGGTTTAATGTTAACTTAACAGCGAAAGGATCCAGAGGTGTAGTGTTTAAATATAGCATGAAAGGGTCTCGTTCTCATTGTGAAAAATGAGGAGATCACTGTCATAGGTTTAATGTTAACTTAACATGAAATGGATGCCAGAGGTATACTGTTAAACATAGCATGAAAGGTCTCGTTTTCTCATTGCGAAAAACGAGGAGATCACTGTCATAGGTTTAATGTTAAATTAACAGTAAAATGGATACCAGAGGTGTACTATTAAACATAACATGAAAGGGTCTCGTTCTCATTACGAAAAATGAGGAGATCACTGTCATAGTTTAATGTTAACTTAACAGCGAAATAGATGCCAGAGGTGTACTATTAAACATAGCATGAAAGGGTCTCGTTCTCATTGCGAAAAATGAGGAGATCACTGTCATAGGTTTAATGTTAACTTAATAGTAAAATGGATGGAAAGATCTTTATATGTGGTCTTACTATTCCATGGATGAGAATTGATAAGTGATTTTAGAAAGGAAATCAAATGAGAACAGGTCCCTTAGGATTTTTAGCAAATCCTCAGCTGTCAACGGGTTTGATATGCCTTTATCAACTACTGTTTGAGTCGGGCTAGCCATGCTATTCCCCTCAGCATGATGAGTTATCGAGGACTTATGTTGGGCTTAAAGGGCCAACATTTTCCTCTATCCTTAACCGTTAAAGGTGTTGGATCATTTGGTTAGTGCATGTGTAACCTTGATTCTTCTTTGAGATAACCAGTGTATGACCAGGTTCCTACTGGTTTATGGTTGTATGATCTCGTTTGGAAGAAGAGAGAGGCGCTCTTTCTGCGTACCTTGGATTTGAAGGTCTTGATCAGAGGTGTAATGTTAACTTGATCATGAGAAGGATCCTTAATCAAGGATAATACTTCTTTAAGAACTTGCCATTGATCGGCATCATGAGTAAATCACCATCTGAAGTCATAAGGCGATATGCTCCGTTTGAATAGACTGTTTCTATTACAAACGGTCCCTCCCATTTAGGCTAAAATTTGCCTTTGGTTTTGTGCGTCATGATCATTGGTCGTCTAACGGATAAAACCAACTCCTCCTTTCTGGAAGACTCTTTATTTAACCTTCTTATTGAAGGCTTTTGAGATTCGAGCTTGATATAACTCAATGTGCTGCTGAGCTTGTAACCGCTTCTCATTTAGGGCTTCGAGCTCTTGAAGACGCAACCGATCGTTATCCTCTGATGTGATCTTAGTGATCAGAGCAACTCGTAATGACAACATCTGGATTTCCAACGGTATGACTGCTTCACACCCGTACACCAGGAAAAAAGGCGTATTGCCTATCGGGGTCCGAACCGTGGTTCGGTAGGCCCAAAGACATTCACCAAGCTTTTTGTCCAAATCTCGTTTATTCGAGGAGATGAACTTTTGAGTAACTTGATGATCGTTTTGTTGAATGCTTCCGTCAAGCCATTAGTGACGGGATTATAGGCAGTTGAAGTCACATTTTGAATTCAGTATTTATTGCAGAATCGATAGCATACCTGGCTTATGAACTGGGGACCATTATCATGGATGATCCGCCTAGGGACCCAAATCGATGGATGACATGGTGTTGATGAAATTAACCATGTTGGAAGTTTTGACTTCAACCAGTGGTATAGCTTCCGCCCACTTTGAAAAGTAATCGGTTATTGCGAGGATAAATCGGTGTCCTTTTGTCGAAGAAAGGCTGATTGCCCTACGACATCGATTCCCCATGCTTCAAATGGCCATGAAGCAACAGTTGGGTGGAGCAACTCCGGAGGCTGGTGTATGAAGTCCGCATGAATTTGGCATGCTTTATACCTTCGCGCATATTGGATGGCATCGGCTATCATAGTTGGCCAATATATTCAAGCCTATGCAATCTGTCTTTAAGTTTTGGACCTGGCTGATGAGCTCCGCATATGCGTCGTGTGCTTCTTTAAGTACTTTCTGTTCCTCTGAATTAGAAAGGCAACGGAGGAGGACACCTCATAATGAACGACGGTAAAGTATCTTCAGGTTGGATCATAGTAAAACGGAGAGACCTTCGTCTAATAGATGCCGCTTCTTTAGGATTGTCTGGCAGCAGACCATGTAAAGCATAGTCGATGAAAGAAAATCGTCAATCTCTCAGCTCAAGATCCGTCAAGATATTATAGACCTCTCTGGTTCTTAACATATTTTTAGAGCAGACAATGTGTCGAGTTGCCACTGTAAGGTGATACTCGGTGTCGACTGGCAGGGCTAGTGTTGTTGCTAATGCAGCAAGAGCATCCGCCTTAGTATTCTGAGATCGAGACACGTGCCCGATGTAGAATCATCCATCAAACAGATTAGCCAATTCAATGACCGTGGATAATAAGGCACCAAATCCTCGTGACGAACCTCATATTCGCCTTGACCTGATTGATAACCAGTTTTGAATTGCCATAAGCTTCAAGGTAGCGTACCCCCATTTCGTGGCAAGCTGGAGACCAATAAGTAGAGCATTATATTCCGCTACATTGTTGGAGCATGATTCCGTCAGAGAAAATGCTCTAGGAAGGATGTGATTTTGTGGAGAGATAAACACAACCCCCACACCGGTAATAATCCTGCCTTTAGGGCCTATTCGTGATGCTCCATCAAAACATCTCTGCCAACTTTATCCTCTGAGTTTACATTGGACTCGAAGACTTCATCTGGAATATCTTCATGAAGTTTTGAGTGTTCCGGAAATGGATGAGCAGCCAAAAACTCTGCAAGGGCCTAGCCTTTAACCGCCTTTTGAGGGATAACGATCATGTCGTATTGAGACAAAGAAAGCGCCCATTTAGCTAATCTTGAATTCAATGATCCTGGCTTCGTCATGAGAAGACGCAAAGGATTCACTCTGGAGATGACATTTGATTTGTCGACCAAATAATGTCGTGTCTTCTGAACAGCAATGACAAGAGCTAAGCACTCCTTCTCAATAGGATTATAGCGAGATTCCGCTCCTATCAGAGTCCTACTCAGATAATAAATGGCATGTTCGTGACCATGTCGTCTTTTTGAGTAAGCAGGGCACCAAGAGAATGGTCCATAGCTTTCACATAAAGTAAGAAATGGTTTTCCTGATGTGGGAGTCCTAAGACTGGAGGTTTTGTGAGATATCTCTTGATATCCTCATAAGCTTCCTGACAAGCTTGATCTCATACAAGGAAGCACCCTTTTTCATGACTCGGGTGAACGGTTGACAGCGGCTCGAGAGATTTGCGATGAATCTCCTAATATAAGCCAGTCTACCTTGTAAGCCTCTAAGCTCTTTAAGATTCCTCGGTGGCTGCATGTTCTGAATGGCTTTGACTTTGTCTGGGTCGAGATGAA